>JBAIZZ010000130.1:216523-253987 GCA_037355905.1 Heliconius aoede
TCAATCAAATCAAAGTCAAAGAGTAGATTTTATTAAATGTATTAAATATGTATTAAAACCCCAAAAACTAAATTGGTCCACGTGAAATTACGATGCAGGCGAATCGAACGTTGTGGTCGGACGCGGTCGACCACGAGAGGTTCTGGTCCTGTCACACAGAACATGTATGGGGAGGGGGGGGGGGGGGAGAGGTGGGATTGGGGGGGTGTCTGAATTGGAAGTGTTGGGCGTACACATGCAAGATAACCCATGCTTAGGTATTTTTTTGATTTACTTTTTGTCTTTTTTTTTTTTAATAAACTATAGGATTGTTTTTGGGGATAGGGTAGGTAAAAGGAATCTAGTGTTAGGATACTTTGAAGATACATTCAATAATTTCCACCGAATTTTCAAGTCGTTGCGTGCAGCGCTGCGGAACGCAAAAACAAGGCTTGTTATCGGAGTGAAGAAGTGAAAATAGTCTTAAATAATAATTCATTCCCCCGAGTGGGAATCGAACCCACAAGTTTCCCTGGCACCCACAAACTAAAGTGTGCCAAATGGATTTGAAATAAAAAGAATTTATTAAAAGATTTTAACTCCACTTTAAAACCCTTATAAAAGCAAGAAAAAAGTTATATGAAGAGTTTGTCGTCAATTTTTTTAATACGTAGGTTGTATTATAGAATTTACGTACATAAACGTATGTAAATTCTATTCTTTAATTTTTCCATTCTATAATTAACTTTTCTAATATATTCAATGGCCCAATCCGTATGTACAGGCTTAACAACGACAAACCCATCAAAAGGGAGATTGATCTTCTCAATAGTTACCATACAAAACTTTATAAACATTTAATGGCTCCACTTCCCATATGTTTGTTGAGGGAAACTTTTACCTCAGGACAATCAATACAGCCTCACAGTATATCCCGCATATAGTAGGGTGGGCAGAGGGAGCTTAGTGTTAGAACACTCCGTTGCACTTTCCACAACGCAGGGCTTTTGCCTAGGTGCAGAGAAAAGTAAATGTTGAAAGCGAAATGAAAATATAAATAAATAATATTTCATTCCTCCGAGGGGATCGAACCCAAAACCGTCATGTAACAGTCACACCCTTGTGCCCCTGCAACACTACGGCCTCAAATAAAGCACACAGTCGCTTATATCCTACATTACCCGTAGGTTTCAAAAGGAAATGAGACCTAGTAACGCGCGGTTAGTAAAATCTTAGCTAGATGTTCTATTCTTAAGATTTAAAAAAACCGGTCAAGCGGAAGTCGGGCTCGCCTACCGAGGGTTCTGTACAAAATTTCATGAATCCTTTCACCTGATATCTCACTAGAAGTAACGCCTTTAACCCAAATTTTGCCCCCGTTTTAAGTCTATTATTTTTTTTGGGGATTCAACCACAAATGTATAGTTTTCAAATTTCTCCCTGAACTTGTACTACTTGTAGATGCTAGCTGACAAATTTTATAATTCTAGGTCAACGGGAAATACCCTAGTACTATATAAACGGCCATATCTTTTTCTATGTAAATATAGAAATATACTTTGTATCACGAAATCATGGGGCTGTAGTATTGTCTTGACAGACAAACAGACTGACAACAGAGTCGTCTTACAAGATAATTTTTCCTTAAAAAGTACAGAACTAAAAACAATTAGTCGATGGTCGCGGGTTCAATTTTTAAACGGGTTATCTAGGCCTAGAATAAGCGGATGAGCCACGTCCACCGCAGAATAGCCTGGTGCCCAAAACTCATCAGGTCAGACCAAAGGTCAAGGGAAATATGTAAATATGTATATCTAGAAATACCTATACTTGTAATATTTATCAATGATTGGAAACAGAGTGACTAAGCACTGAATTCTCTCGGCCTAGACCCGAGATATCTATTAAGAAAAATAAATAAGTATATATTGAGAATAATAAAATTATGACAAAAATAATTTTGCAAACAATACTGTTAAGTTAGATTTTTTTTTTAAAGTAAAAAACGAAACGCAAAGGATATCTTATTAAATTCTATAAACGGACGAACGGTTTCCATTCATTTGTAATAACAATATTTTTTTCTGTTTCCCTTTGACGGTTCTGACAAATACTGGGGGTTTTGAGACTTAAGTATTTTTAATGGCGATCATAATTTAACTGTTCGATGAGCACTGGTTAAGCGATGTATTTTTTTGTTGTTGAAGAAAAAATGTTAGTCTTTTTGTCTATATGCGGGATACAAAGTGAAGGTAAAAAGTGTATGTATAATAATGTAATAAAATAATTTATATAAAAATAAAACAGCTTCACGCTGTATCCCGGACATAGCAGGGTGGGCAGAGGGAACTTTTCGAGGCATAGCGTGTTGAATGGCGAAACTTAACGCTGGGCTTTTGCCTTGTTGGGAAGTAATGAAAATAATAATAAATTATAATTCATTCCGCCGAGTGGGGATCGAACCCACAACCGACGTTGTAGCACCCATAACCTTGTGCCGACGCGTCACGACGACCTCTATTTATTTTAAACGTTATTATATACAATTGCGTTTTGAAATCACGATAGTGTATGACGGTTGCGGTTTTTACTCAGAATAGAAAGCAATTAAGATGAATCCTGTACGATCTCGGAAGTCGTCATGAGAAAGTAGAATTGTTTTTGGGTTGAACTCCATTTGTGGAACTAATTATTTAAATTATTTTAAGTTCTTAATGATTTTTTTTTACCCAAGCTAAAATCGAATCCACGACTCCACGTGTTACATTCAGACTGTGGTCACCCGTCGAGGCAAGGTGGCACACCTTACAAACTATCCAAACTCGGCAAACAGTTATGATTTAACTCAAAACTTGGATAAAGTGCTTAGTTCTAACAGTCGTGTAAGTTTTTTATAAACTTCACGATATAAGATTATAAGTACATCTCTTGGAAACAGAAATTGTCTGTTAGACTTTTTATATTATTTTATAAATGTAGCGTTTTGTATTTAGTATATAGGTATAATAAAGTGTAGTTACTATGACTACTTTTTAGCATTCCGTATATCACAAGGTAAAAACGGAACCCGTATAGAATCACTTTGTCGTCCGTCTGCCAAGACCATTTATATCGTGTGGAGGAATATCCAGATCTATGGGTTAAGTTAAAAAAAGAGAGAATGTCTTCGATCAACTATCATACACAAGTATGTATATACTTGATCGGAGGAATATGGCCACAATTTTAAGTTTTTCAACGGTGGTGATCTACAACCATGAAATTAGTACGGAAGCCTCGCTGAACGATTCCTATTTGCACTTAACCGTAAGAAATAAATGTTGTAGGAAAATTGGAACATATCCATAATTGCATCTATCTATATGCCAATTTACCATAAATATATACTTATTAAGAAATTGTGTATAAAATTGATGGTAGCAGAATTTGAACCCGCGCCTCTTGGGAACCGTCAAAGCATAAGTATTTTTTTTCTTCTCGCTGTACCCCGCACATCGACGGGTAGGCAGAACCTGGAAACCTAGTGTTAAGAAGCGGAACATAACTCCGCAAATAAGTAAATATCTACAATAAATCCTTCTACGGCATTGATTTCCGTACAGGACACGGTGAACACAACATATCTTCATATTCTCTCTATCTAACCAAAGAAATTAAGGATGTTAGTGAAAATAAATAAAGAAAAAATACTTTAACAATGTATAAGTATGCGTTACGTACAAAAGGCGTAATGTTTTGGGTCGTAATCAAATATTATTCAGTTCACACCATGTTGGTGATCCCTATAATTAATTTATTTATTTCTTAATAAAGTACAATATATAAAGCAAGAAAATACGAAAGGGCAGAAACTCTAATTGTAGTACATGAGATAATAATTTCAGATGAGTGGTACACTGCAGGTTAGGCAGAGGGAACCTCGTGCAAAGACACCTCATTTACCACCGAAATCTGATTCCATTGCGTCTTCAGTGGCGGAACTCAAAGTTCTCCACTTTCAGCTCGATTAAAACATGCTATGCATATGCTATGCTTGATATTAATTACAAATATCTTCTTTACAGAACCATGGTGTACTTCTGGATTCTCTTCGCCTCATGGTTGGGCTCCGCCAGCCTGCAATATATCAACACTGCAGGCCCTGAATCTGGAACCATCGTAGACTCATTAGATTCTACTGTAAATTATCCACCGCTTCCATATCTCAATTATTTTAACCATCCGTCTAGAAATTTCGATTCACAAAACGACGAACGTAATCATTTCTATGAACAAGACCACCTTGAACAACAACGCAAAAGACGAACTGCTGAAGAAGTAGACGATGACAGAGATAATCGCTGGAGATCCACAGTTGATACCGACAAAACCATTTACGTACAGGCCAACGACAAGAACCCTTTCATAGTCGAAACCCCAACAGGAGAAGATAATTCTAGCGAAACTGAAATCATAACTGCAGCGGAAAAAAGAAGCTTCAGCCCCTGGGGTGGTAAAAGGGATAAGCCGAATGTTGCCGAACACATGTGGTCTTGGAAGCGTACTGCCAACATTCGGGAACCAAGTATGCCCAAGCGAGTTAGATTTAGTCCATGGGGAGGAAAACGAAGTGGCCAAATGGTGTACAAGCCAGGAAGTAAAAATTCAAAAATTATCTTATCTGCATCTGTACCAGAATTGACTCGAATTGTATCAAATTTCTCACCTTCCAACAATAGGTTAGATGTGGCCGGTTTCCAGTTTGTCCCGATTTTGGACAAGCGACATCCAATTAAAATACTAGCTTTGAGCACGAGAGTAGAAGACAAGACTCTTCGAGACGCTCTACCATTCAATACTTTTTTGGACAATCTACCAAGACTATACAAGCCAGGGCATCCTTACTTGGACGTAAATCTTAAGAAAGATGGCAAGAGGAAAGTGAAGTTCAGCGCCTGGGGTGGTAAAAGGTCTCCCCCGATCATTGGACCCATCTGGACCCCAGCATCTGAAGATGTTAAAGATTCTACTCTCGACACAATAGTATTAGTACGAAATAATCACAATGAAGATGACGTCTAGAGTATACAATTGACCTAACAAGTGGCACATGGTACCTCTTAGCTACATTTTCTGATACTCATATTTATAAAATGGTGATAAAGCATTTACATATAAATTAATTGTTTTTATGTAAGTGCCATAACAGAAAATTAATTTTCTATATATATATATAAATAAGAAAGAGATTGTCTAAGTAATGTATTGTCTTCGTTGAATTGGCTGGATTCATAGGAGACAGCTAGCAATACTTATATTATACAAATTGTAATTAAATTATAGTCAATTGTTAATTTCAAATATAATGTTGAATATGTAACTATTGGTGGGAGGCCAAAATACACGCCTATATCTTTATGTGTTATGTATTACGCTGTTTTTGATTAAATAATATAATTTTTAAAGTCTTCCTTATTTTATATTACTATTTATAACAATTATTTTTGAGCACCACAAAGGTGTTATCTAAAAGTTCATCATAAACTTTTTTCTTAAAAAAATATTTATATATTTCTTAATCTCAATAATAATATATAATAAATAATGTTTAAAAAACATAATATCATTATGATGAACAAAGGAATGTATAATATTTTGAAATAAATAGCTTTTTTTCATCTAATATTTATAAATTGTATATTGTACAAGAATATATGCAGAACTTTATGCAAATTAAATAATATTTATACTACCAAAGATGTTTTCTTTGATAGTAGATTTATTGAAAAATTAAAAAGTTGCTTCGATGTGTACCTCATAGAATAGGCAGAGGGACTATGCATTTCTGGGGTCATACATGCAATAGTACCTAGCAATGGTTGCTTTGTCTGCAACCATCATCATCAGTCTGCTATTGCCCTATTGGACCAACTTCAGATAATATAAAATAATATTTTTTTTATATTGTTATAGTATTGTTTATTTGATTAAAGGTCAATTTTACAAACATTTCATATTTTAACAAACACATCCACACTAATTACGAAATATAAAAGATGTTACTATAAATTAAACAATGACAAAGTTATATTTACCACCTATAACCAAACAACACTTATATGCATGAAAAAGAAATAAATTAGACAGTCCTCAATATAATGTGGACTCCTGAGTCAGTCTCCACTGGTTTACTCAGCTGGCCGACTTTGAGTTTGAAAGCTTCCTCCTCAAAAGCCCTTTGCATCTGACCGCGTCCAAACATTCCTAAATCCCCACCCCGCTTAGCAGACGAGCAGTCAGAAAATTTCATTGCAATATCATTAAATACAGCATCGTTGGCTACAATCTGTTTCCGATAATTCTTAATCAACTCCATTGCTTCCTCCTTACTTCTAGTGATATTTTCTTCACGCCAGGACGATGGACGTCTACTTTCAACATGTTTTACCAGGATATGGCTGCAGCGTACTTCACCGGCTTCAGCTGGAGCATCAGGTCGCTCCCATTGAGATTTCTTGGTGAACATATTCAGGAAATACGTCATGCCAGTTGAGCGGCTGGTCCTCATTTCCCATCCTTCCGGCAACGGGTTGTTGCTGTCATTAGACATTCTGATTCTGCAATATTTTGGGAGTTTTGATGTCTTTTCACAATAACAAAATAAAAAATAACCCAACAAATTTATACGACGTATACTTTGAACGCGTTTGAGAATAAACCACAATTCTTTTGTTCATCATAAGTTAGTTCAACTATAAATATTGTAAATATACATTTAAAGACTGAAGAAAAAACTATATTTTTTAAATTAAAAGTAAATACAAAATACTCACCTTAAGGGCAGTTGTATCCCAAGATGTTTAAATATTATTGATTATCCGCGTAGGATAATAGAATTAAATATATTGAGTGAAAAATTGAGATTTTCCAAGATTAGCTTATTTTATTTGCTCTATTTTATTACAACAACTTTTTTCGTATGAAACCATAAATTTCTAACACCAAACATAATGACAGATTATAAGAAATGCGTTATGTGAGTAAGTCGATTATTGAATCGATTACTTAGATTTGACTTCTTAAAATATACTAATAAAAACAGATTAAAACGGTAATAGAATAGTTTTGGGAATTTATGTTTATATTTTAAAAAGTTTATTTAATTCTCAAAAGTATAGTCTCATTATCGTTGTAAATCAATTTAATGGAAATCAAATTCGATTACGAGTGAATCGAGCGATTGCTGCACTACAGCTACAGCAGTAAAATTAGTGCCACAGATAATGTAAGAAAACGCACTGGCATTATAAGAATATTAACTAGTCAATAATGAATTTGTAAAGTCTAAAAACTCTGAAATTGTTATTAATTAATATAATATTTCATATATATTATTTTATAAATAACTACAAGAATTAAGTATGGCAAAAGCAATGAGCGCCATCTATTATGCGTATGTAAAAAGAAGTTGGAAACCATTAAGTGGAACTACGTTGTCAGTTGCAACGATAGTTTACCAATATTAAACCATTTGGTTTTGAAAAGAGACATCTCTTATGAACTTATGAAGATGTATAGAAATATTTCTCTATTTCTTTAATGCTTCTCTATTTCTTTAGTTAATACAAGATGCTTCTACTAGCTACAATTTGAGCATTGGCTAATTGATAGTTATACCTTTATTTATTTTAATTTGGGGCTACAAAAAAATATTAATAATTTTATTTTTATTTATTTTATATTTCAATGAATTTTCTAAATTGGTAATTTTTGTTAAAAAGTAGTTAGAAATGTACTATTTATTTATTTTTTCATACAATACAAAATAAAGAGTAATTAAAAGATTAAAAGTGAACGGCAGTAAAATACATCGGCGAATAATGAAAAGATGAATTTTTAATGCGCTACAATTACTTGGTTCGAGAACAAAGTAAATACAAAACAGAATTGTTAAGATCTGGATTTAGAGTATTATTTATATTTTTGCTCTTTTCTTTCTTTTTTTAGTTTAGCTTCATATTGTATCTGGCATGTAGCAGGGTAGGCGGAAGGAACTTGTGAACTTCGAATTAAGACAGGAGACACTCCGTTTCCCACTTTCCGCCGAATTCTGGAGGCATTGCGTGCTTAATGGCGGAAATCAGCACCGCGCTTTGCTTTGAGAGAGCGAAGAAATGGAAAGAGATATTAAAACAAATAATTCATATCCTCGATTTGGGTGCGAACCCACAACCAGTCGTGTTTACAGATACTCTTTGTACCGCTGAGCCACGACTAGCCTCTAGCCAAAGTTGCGTTGCCGGCATTTAATATTATTTTACTAGCGACTAGCTCGCGGCTTCGCCCGCTTAAATTTGTGTATTATTTGTTTGATTAATAGCTCCCAATAGTTATTACAACGCATGCAAAGAAAGAACATTTTTAGAATTTTTTTTATTTCAATTTAAAAACTACCAACATTTTTATACTTATTAAATTATTTTCTCAAATTAAATGTTAATGTTTCTGTTTACCACCAGAAAACTAAAGGAAAACAATATTAACTAATACCACATTAGTGTCGATTATACCATATTAGTGTTATTATCGATAATGTAATAGTAAAAATATTTATTATATTATATATAATATAATAGAAAATGTGTATATACTACGGGATACCTTTTTATGCAAAGTTTAAAACTGTTTATTATGACAGAATATAAAGCAGTATATCTATAGAGGAATTACACATTCTTTTTATTCTGTCACAATAGTACAGTGTTACGTGTGATGGCGGCTCCGTTGTAGTTTGTTTGCACATTTTCCTTTGAAAATTAGTTATTGTGGCATAACTCTGGCAGCTTCCTAATAGTAAAAGGATTTTTTGAATTTTTTGGAATACGAAAATCAAATGTTTCCCCTTTATAATATAGATGTATAAAATTTCAACAGATCTAAGTAAACGAAGAGTTTATTTAACTTCACTTGTTGAGTCAACCTTCTAAGATTAGTTTCGAATGTTCGTTATAAAGTATTGATAGCGATCGCTGTTTAATTCTCTCTTATCATATTTTATAACTCACAATTGTTCAAAAGATGGAATGCCATGAAAATTTAAATATTTCTTCATTGTGATTCCGTTTGCATAAAGTACATTATGTTAATAATAATATAATTTAACAGAGTTGTCCACAAAGATTTCAAGATAATATTATTGTTATTATACATTTTAGTACAGTAATTCGGATTCAGAATGTACAGATGTTTGCTTAATTACTGAAACATTATTATTATTAGTACTATAGTACTACAAAACTTTATTATAATAACTGATTATTTATTTTAAACTCTTTATGTACTCTTACAATAGACCAGAATACAGAATGAAATTCGTGAAAGGAATTCAAATGTTTTTTCACATTTTGGTTAATTTACAAAGATTTTGGGCCACCGCAGTAGCTTACGAGTATACAGACAGATCACGGGATCAATGTTTATTTAAATATAATTTTTCTTCCAAACATAAATTTAAAATTAAACCATAGCATACAGTAACTAGTAATACAAAAAGTAATAACGAAATATATTAAATTTATAAAGATAGAGTCAATAAAAATGTAGAGAATAACAGTTACTTAAATAGATCGAGTGGCTGAATACTTCAATACCTAACACATTAACATAGCTGATGCAATAAAAAAAAATATATACATACAAAAACCGATAATGACATTGACATATATTGTAAATCATAATATACAAAAAATCGAAAGCCATTAACAATCAAAAATATTATCTAAAAACAAATAGATATATTGTAATAAAATACATTATAATAGCATGAAAAGCCTATTAAAGTTTTCAAGTGTGGTAAATGGCTATTGGTTAGTTTTTTTTAATGGGAAAGAGTTGGGAAAATCCCGGCCTCCTATTGGCGGGAATTTGACGTAAGTAGTGGTGTTTTGGCGCGCTTTCCATCAGTACACTGTTGTGAGTTTCACGCGACCGCTCGACCAACTTTGCTTATGTTTGTATAACTTCGCTGAAATTAAAGGTAAGTAAGTATTTATATAATGGAGACTTAATCATATATTAATATATAGGTGATTTAATTGTTCTTGGAGTTACATGTCTTTTTAGTGCATTATAATGGATTTTTATTGAAAATTTGTTACACTAAAAATGTACAAAAACTTTGATTGGATACTTTTACAATTTTATGTTTTCCCTCTTTATTTGTTATTATTTCATAGTTCCTTAGTTCAAACATCAGCATTATTTTTAAAATGTTTCAATTTATAAATTTCAATTTAATGGCATGATAGCATAATATTTAATATTATGAAATAATTTAAAAAAATGATGTCTTCTGTTTTTTCACCTTTTCAAACCTTCACTTTCTGGATATCTGTATTTCGTTTGTATTTAATATTATATTATATAATACAAAAGATTAAAATTTTCATAAATACAGATTCCGTTTGAAAATATACGCATATTTTTTAGTTTTCACAACTATAAAAATTGATCAATAAAGTTAAAATATCGTAATGTTCTTTATATATAAAAAGAAACTAAAGAAAATATATACTTCTTTTGTTTCCTTTCCAGGTTTTTTACTTAAATATTTCTTTTTTTCTCATTATTTATATTACTTACCCAAGTTATATTTTATATTAATTGTATCCTATTCCCGTTATCATATTTAGCATTTCGGTATCTTTTAGTGTTCGCTTACGCTCTCCAAAAACCATATATGCAAAAAGACAGCGTTCAACGCCGTGTAATTTCAGCTGTGCCCCGTCTGTAAATCACTTAATTGGCACAAATTTTATTTTAAAAAAATAATCAAAAAAGCATTCCTTGTAATAAAAAAATAACACTATCAAGTAATGTTATCATATACGAGTATGTAGATCATCTTGTAATAAATCATAATTTCTATAGCAAACAGCCTCCAGTGGTATCCATTGGAAGCTGTTCGGGCGATCATCTTTACTAATACACAATAGGTCAAACATATTGGAATTATTAATTTTATATTATATGTAGATATTGTTTCGATTTAACTAAATTTAGCAAGTCTTAGAACTTGGAAGAAATTGGTTAGATATTATTATATTATAATAATATAATAGTATTTTATAATAATTGTAATATTATATTATAATAATATAATAGCTCTCGTAGATAGAAAAACATACACAAATATTCGAAAACTTTGACGAAGCTGACTTCTCTCCTTTTTGTTTAAACTTCATCAAAAAATCTAGAAATCGGAATTTCTAGAAGAAAGTACAAAGAAAAGTAAAAAATCTTGTTAGTCTCTTAGTTTATATCATCTCGTAGATGGAAGGCGCAAACTTTTCCTTACTTCAAATCTAAAATCGTTCAGCTTTAGTGGTGTTAGAGCAGGTATCCTTTCCAAATTCTTTAGTGCATAGTCCAGAAAATAAAAAAATCACATCTTATTCTTATTATTTTCTGACTAAGATTCAAAGATTGTAGCTCTATTAGTATAGGTTTTACTAGATTAGGATTCGACGCTGTTCCTGTACGTGTTAAAAAGTCACGTCTCCAAACAGGTCTGATTCATCAGACCCTTGAGCAGTCTAGGAGGGTCTAATAAATCTGGCCTTTACAACCCTGGGAGTACTGGGAGCCTTGCAAGTTAAAAAAATTTCTAATAATGTCAAAATGTTAATTTTTTTCTGTACTATTTTAGATATCTAGGTGATTTTTTTAATTTTCATTTGTTTGTAGCTCTTACTGCAACTTTTACAGTCAAATATTGTATTTTCATTTCACCTTTACATCTTACTATTTATAAATATTACTTATTTAACTTTTAGTAGTATTTTTGTAGTAGTATCCTACTGTTGACGTATCTATATATATATAATTTTTTTAAGTGTGGCTTGGAAATATTTATTTTGAAATATATGCTGCTCCCGTAAGAGGAGTGCAGACACTTCCATCCTATGTACTTAAAAAATACAATAAATGTACAACTCAAATCTTACTCGGATTAAAGTCCATACAATTAGCAAAAATTCATCTCAGTTCTCAATATACCGGTACACTGACCCAAACGAGGAACGTGGGCATGCGTTAAAATAATAAATCAATTATATTTTATAAGGAAATAAGGAAAATTGGAACCCCCGCGCACTGTATCCCGCGTAAAACAGAGTGAGCAGAGGGAAACGTAGTGTTAAACACTTCCAATACCTACTTTTCGCCTAGTTTTTGAGACATTGCGTGTTAATTGGCCCTACATAATGGCGCACTACGTTAGTTGAGCGCGTAAACGAATGTAAAATATATCCCTGAGTGGGGATGGAACCCACAACCATTGCGTTTATAATCAGAAGCTGTTCTTGTGTAATTATTTAATTTGAACAATTTGAATCCGTTGCGCAGAGTATCAAACGTGCGGCTGTGAATGCGACAGTTGTGGGTTCGATTGCTACTCTGGGAAATGAAATAATAAACATTTTCATTTCAAAACTACGGCATAATGGAATACAAAGTGTCTCAACGCTAATTTCACTAATACAACGTAAACCTAAAAAACCTTTTTTTAAATATTTTTATTAGAATTTTCTAAACTACAGGTGACCCTCACACCGGGATTTCTCCGTATATTTTTCAAACATTAAACGTATCTGACATGGTAAAACGCTTTGGGCACACTTTGCTGGCGTTAAAGCGAAAACTTAGTAAATGGCAACTTCGATTTCCTACCGGCAGTTTTACATCAGTTTTTGTTTTTAACAGTTTTACAGTTTACAGTACGTTGTACTTTTACAGTTGTAACTTTTTTGCGTACCCAGTGTAAAATGAGCTGAAAAAAAATGTAGTGACAGGTCACTAAGTACTAGATTATTTTTAAAAATAAATAATAAATTTATTTTTAAAAGTGAACGGAAAGTTGACAATGCTGTTTCTTAACACCAGTCTCTAGTCTGCCATGCCGTCGTGGCACAGCGGCACTAGTGTGTAACTATAAACGCGACTGGCGGTTGGTTCGATTCCTACTCGAGGAAATAAAATCAGCTTCACGCTGCTAAATAGCTGTATCTTTTTTCCTTTAGTTTATATGTACACAAAAATATAGAAATATACAAAAATAAAATAGCTTAATATAATATAATTTTGTCAACCGACTAATCCGAATGTAACAGAACCGAATGTAGCTAAATTATAATGTTATAATTGAGTCGTCGCGTAATTAATTAATATCGTGTCGTCGATGATTCGATTTGATTTTAGTTTAAATTGTTCATATCATATAAACTATTAGATTTCGGATTTTATATACATTATATATATATATATATATATATGTACGAATGAAGAGTGATATATTTCTACGCTCTCCATTTACACTACGTACACACACACACACAAGCGCAAAATAAAAAAGTAATTAAATATACTATTAAGCTCCGCACTTTACAGCCCACTAAAATAGCGCCTTCAGCTTCTACCCTAAAATATTTATAATTGAATACCGACAACTACACATAGTAAATGAAGAGAGCAACAGAAATACACTTGACTTACAGAAGTAAACCCAAATACCCGAAAAACTCACTTAACTTTTTGAAGGGCTCATACAACTATCATGGAACGCAATCAGTTGAAGTATTTGAAAATATATTTCTGTTATTACTGTACTGTACTGTAACTATTATATTTATTTTAATATATATTTTTTGGATAATGTCGTTGTGGCGCAATGGCATTAATTTGTGATTATTAATACGACTAGTTATTTGAATCTGAATTTAGAGTTTTACAAAAATCGATGGTGATTTAAAGATTTTTCAAAGTTTCAACCCCTATTTCATTCCTATCTACCTCAGTCAGTCAGTATTAAAGGATATATATGTAGATAATGATATTATTTCACATTTCTTATTTGTTATTAGTTCATATAAATTATGTTCTCCTTTATAGGAGATACATATACATCGTCACAGAAAATATTGCTTTAGGCTCCATATACAGGTTGTTTGTTTTGGACCACGTCTTGTCTTTATAGTGCCAATTAAAGGGATTATTAAATTAACCTCACATAGATTATGTATACAGAATGTTATTCTCCAAGGTAAAACTTAACCATAAACTACGTACTCTAACTAAATGTAAACGCGAAACTTTACAAATATGAAATATTTATTATAATAATATAAAATAACACTTAAAAGTAATAAGAAAACTATTTTAAAACAAATATTAAACACATATCGTACCTATACAAAATTAGAAAATTATGTAAAATTGTAACGCGTTAAATGCTAACTCACCACTTTATATTGCAACGGACGGACGTCCATACGCAATGCTTTTCGCCCACTCATTGAAATTTATATATATTTAGAACAGTACCTTACTACTTATTTTTGTTTTCTGTTTAATTTTTTTTTGTGAATTTTATATATATAGAAGGTAAATTTCAAGAGAGGAAAAATTAAAAAAAACTCTTACGTATCGTGGTTTCAGCATATATAAGGACATTGTTCAATGTCCTATATATAATTATTATAACGATATTTGGTAATCCATATATTTTGTATAATGTATGCATAATTGTTTATAAAAATAGTATAATTTGTTTATATAATAATATATAATTCTTATAAAAACACAGTTGTGTTGAGACACTACGTTACTCACATTCCGGCGAATTCTGGAGGCATTGCATGTTGAGTGGCCGAACTCTACTCCTCGCATTGCCTCGACTCAAGAGTGAAGAAATGGAAAGTTTAAGTAAATTGTTCTTGTGGGTATCGAACCCAAAACCATTAGCGTTTACACTTTGTGGCCCTGAGCCACGACTAACTGCATCTGAGGCCTCTGGCTATATAGGATCAAATTATAAGTACCCACTTAACCGAGATACATACATATTTCTATGAAAAGAAATGTAACAAAAAGGGATTTACGTATTTTCACAATAATTTCCTTTATTGTGAAGAAAAAACAAATCATGATTTATGTCCATACAATATTTGAAAAGTTCTAATTAGAGCCGACTATCGCATATGATTAGTATGGGTAAAAATACATCAATCTTTTTTTTTCCCGATAAATCGTAAATAAAAAAAAAAGATGTTGTAGTTCCCAAAGATGTAGTTCCCTTTGCCTACGCTGGGAACAAAAGGAACCTAGTGGTAATTTCCGTAGTCGTTTTTCCGACGAATTCTAGAGGCATTGCATGTTGAGTGGCGGAACTCAGCGCCATGCTTCGTTTGCCAGCGCTTATTCATTACACCGAGTGGATATCGAATCCACATACGTCACATTTACGATTTTAGACGC
Source organism: Heliconius aoede (assembly GCA_037355905.1). Taxonomy (NCBI): domain Eukaryota; kingdom Metazoa; phylum Arthropoda; class Insecta; order Lepidoptera; family Nymphalidae; genus Heliconius; species Heliconius aoede. The sequence continues at coordinate 231,794 of JBAIZZ010000130.1, forward strand.
TGTCGGATTGCGATACGAGAGTCGCGGAAAAGATTGCGACAAGTTATGGGTTAGAATCCCACGAGAAAATAAAATATTAAATATTTTCATTTAAAGCGCACTCAACAAGTAATGTATAGAATATGAGGTTGAGAGTGGGGAGTGAAGTGATTTTTCACTGGATCTTCTGCCTACCCTTCTATGAGAGTAAAAGCTTAAATGTTACTACATAAATTTGCTATTAAAAAGGTGTTATGTATTTGCTTTTTTATGTACTATCTTTTATCGCCTTTTACTTACTGAAGTTGGCATAATTCAACACCGCCTTTTAATGTTACGAGAACGAGGAAATGGAAATATTAAAAAAAAAACCACCTATTACGAATGGAACCCGTAAACATCGCGCTAACAGTCAGACGAGGGACAACTGCGCCGCGACGGCTTATTAAATAAAAGCCTCAAAAAGCCTCAAAAGTATCAAACGTCTTGAAGGTCAGCAAAAATACTTATCGTATTCCATTTTAATGTATTGGCAAGGGTGCGATAGTTTGCATAAAGAGTATTCAACGATGATATCGTCAAACGAGTGAAAGATTGCCACTACGTACTTACGTGGTACAAAATGAGATTTATTAAAATCTTATCTATACGGTTGAAAAGATTTTCGTCAAAACTTTTTACTAAAAAACAGATAATATTATGTATGAGGAAATATTGTAAGTGGTAAATAAAATTGTTGCTTTTTGAAGATTTTTTTATCATTATAGAAAGCGAAACTAGCTAGCGTTTTCAAGCGAAGCGAGTTTGTTGACAAAGTTCTTTATTTTTTTTGTATTTCTTTAACAGTGAACGGAAGGAAATCACTCATTTAATAATAAAATAATTTATAAATTAAATACATATATATATATTAAGTCACGCATTTCGCACGGTTGGTTTTATATGAGACAGCAAAATAACAAAATTTTTTAACTCGATTATACAACTTGGCGACAGATGTCGACGCGACGTCCGCAGATTAATTCATTTACACTCTAAGGATGGTTAATTTTATTAAATTTTAGAATCAACTGTTGAATAAAATGTTTTCTTTTTTTAGACAGAACATATATAATAGATGGAACATAGTGATATGACACTCCGTCTTTTTTAGAGACATTTAGTGTTTTTTACTCAAAAGTTAAAAACGGAATCTTTATAGGATCACTTAGTTATCCGTCTGTGAAGACCTTATTTTGAAATTGGGTGGGATGGGTGGAAATTAGAAGGTTAAAAAAGTAAATTTTTCTAAAGTTGTGGATCATTTATGCTGCAATTTGTATTTAATTTGTCGTGTAATCAAAGCCTATAGAGTACTTATGGACCTACAGATATAAAATTGGATTTGAAGTGAGCATTTACAGAATAAACACAGAAAAACACTCAAAAGTGATAAAAAAGTTATAAACATAAATGTAGTTTATATCAAAGAAAATCAGTAAATATTAGGTCCACAAATTTAAGTTTGTCATCTTTTATAAGTGCTGGTCCCTGCTGACCTACAATCCTGATCTGTCATACCATTCATGAAAGCAGGTGGGCGACTCGGATTTAAACGATTTTTCAAAATATTAATAATATTTATTATGTGAATAGCACTTTAAACCATTATAAAATGAAAGTTATGGAATCTATAAGTATGTAGAGCTAAGAATACGCTTTTGCACTATAAATTATATATGATTTTTTATAATATATAAAATATAAATTTTGTATACACATGACTACAAATCTAGTTTAAAGTAATATATAAAAAAACGTTCTATAGTATTAATAGAAAAAAGTAATTTATTGACCTAACAAAAACTACGGACCACGTGTCTGTAGTGTATGAAAAAAAAAATAAAAAAAAGAGATTTTTATCACTCTCATGAAAGGCTGCTTGGCGTGCTCCACGATAGTGTCACTTCTGTCACCGCGATACTTGTGACGTGCGAGGCGTCATACAAAATAGTTTTTTGTTACAATCCTACGGAGTTTAGTGAAAATGACTGAGAATACAAGTTTGAATGGTAAAACTATGATAGTACGAGTATGTTTGTTTACATATATTTTTAAATTATAATATAACACTTCTTTTATATGAAGCTTTTATGGGTTAAAAAACCCCAATTTATCAATACAAAATTTAAAACAAAATGACTTTTGATCATGTGCAGCAGTGGGCGGAGAACAAGAGAAAACTGACCATTGTGATCTCACAGGTACAGGGTAGTCGACAGTGACGTCACATCCTTTTTAGTTCTGCTCGTTGGCGCGTGGTGTGAATAGACGTTTTCTTTTATTTTAGGTATTTTTTAAGGTTTTTATTTGGTAAATATTACTTTTTTTTGGAAATGTTATAATAAATAAATATGTAATAAAGTTATAGCTGATCGCTGTCTGTACGTAGGATATATATGAAAAAAAGTTGTGCGTGCTATTCCCAGAAACTATTATATTTTGGCAGACTCCCCTTGACATTTAATGTTTGTTTTAACTCTAAAGTATTTCTGACGAGTAAACCAATAATTGTTTAGTTATAGCGAGCGAAGCTGTGAGAGGGTCGCGAGTATAATTAGATAAAAAGTGGGGATTGACCCACGCATCGTGGTAATTATCGTTAATATTAAGTAAAAAAAGAGAAAAAAAAAATTAATACATTTTCTAAAAAAAAATATTTAAAACTATTCCTTATTTTCTCGAAAACCTCAAAGTAAATGCTTTAAAAAAAACTAGCTTCATGCTGTAATCCCGCACACAGTGGGGTAGGCAGAGGGAACCTAGTTTTTCGATAGCCCGATCTAATAATAAATATATATATTCTAATTTCTAGGTATTTTTTTCATTATTCACAAGAAAAACACGTGTAATAGAACAAATTGTTGAAAGTAAACATTCTATATTTATTTAACACTGAATATTTGTTAGCGGTGCGTGTGAAAATTTTAGACCTGCCATTTTTCCATGAGAGTATTTTATATGTCGATATTTACATTCATTATTATAGGAAAATAATATGTAGGTAATATTAATAGTTATGTGACTCTCTGCGTACAGTTTTCACAGAATCCAGTCCATTTGGAGGCCGTGCCAGGGAGGCAAGCGGTAAACGCCATGGTTGTGGGTTCGATTCCCACTCGGATGAATAAAATATTTGATATTTTCATTTCCTCATTCTGATAAAGAAGCAATCATAAGTTTTCCCTTCACGTCCATTTTATGAACCACAAGTTTTTAAAGTATCAAAATTTAATTATTTACATTTTCCCGGTGATCTCTAGAATCGGGCAATGCGTGAATGCTTCTAAGTTTCTTCTGCATACCCTGCTTTGCGGGATAAAGCGTGAAGAGATATCTAAGCTACAAGTCAAGTATCAGTAAGCTACAAGTCGATATTAGCTATTGGTTCGTCACTTCATAGATGCGGTTGATTGAAACATGACGGCATTTCGCTGCTATTTCCTTCAGGTTACACATAACTTGTTCGGCGGATGTAATGTCAATTAATTCGAAGAGAATTCTAGCGATGTTGACATTCTATTGTATGTGCGAAGGAAATCTGTTAATGTTAATATTGCAAAGCTGGAGATTTTGTTTGGCTATCTTTTCGTTCTCTGATTTCTTCTCTCTCTCTTTTGAAACAGCTATTCAAAAACAAAAATTACATAAAGAGCCCAGGGAGGAGCGATGGCCATTGCAATTTTTGTTTTAAAGATTTATAATTTTCCCTTTACTTATAAACAAAGCTTGGTCCATTTCTGACATTTTTATAGGCTATATATATCCAGCGAGCGCCAGAGTCACCTCCTGCACAAAGAATGTCGCATATGTCAAACACAACTCTTAGTTCTTCGATTTGATTACGCGGTATCAATTCACACATTAAGTTTATCATGTTCTCAATTTGTATTACTTTTATTAATTTTATATAGTGAGAACGTATAGTTATAGCACTCCGTTCTCCACGCACCGCCTTATTTTCTAGACGCATTATCCAATTTTCTCTTGCTGTACAACGCTGCGTTCTGCCTACAAAAAGGAAAATGAAAATAATGTAAATTTCTTTTTATATAAATTCTTTTTATTTAATGTTTACAACAATCAACTTGCAACTTTTTATATTTCTACTCCTACAGTAATTAACAAGGTCTAAGTTCTTTCTCGCTTGTAAGTAAGTAAAGTAAATTTGCTAAACTAATACGAGACTAGAAACTTTACATAACATTGAATATATTTCTATTTTCTATATCTTACACGCTCATTATTCAAATTTGTGTAACATAAAACACAACTATACTAAAATAATATAGCTTTTTTTTTATATAAATTTATGTTAAATTTATTTCTAAAATTTTTAGTAATTTATTTAAATATAAACTCAATTTAAAGTAATGAAAACAGATTTCTCACAGTGCAAAGGAGTAATCCTCAAAAAGACTTCTGCCCATAGTGTCTTTATATGGGCGAAAATTCGAAACAAAGCGACTCTCTGCCTTCTATTAAAAATATGTTTGAATATTTAATAATTAGCACTAATATTAATATACTTAATAATGATAATAATTATACAATGCTTTTATATAATAATAATAATTAATAATAGTTATAAAATCCATCGTTTTGTGGACCCCAACAGTCTTCGCGTTGCTTGACTTTTATCTCCAAATTAAAATTTGTATCAATAGAAAGTAATTACATTGAATTTTACGAAACCCAATCATTATTGGACATTTTTACAATTATAACTTATTCTATTTCAGGTGATAATTATGATTTACAAAATTTAATTTCTATTATATTAATAGAAGACTTTGAACGCTGCTTCGCTTGCCAAGTCTCGTTCGCTACGCTCGCTGCAATTATTAAAAAATGTGTCTGTGTATTAATATTAATGTACACATGTAAAATGTGGAACTTTTTCGTAATACGAACACACCGTCCAAAAAGTATCGCGATTATTTTAAAAGTATTTTGAATTTTCATAGATTACGTACACTTGTATTTCGATTTTGATTTCGATTTTTAGAAAACCCAACTTCAAGCGGCCACGACTTGTTGACCGTATTGTAGATAATCGACGACTGCTTGCATTATAATATTAATAAGCATAACGCCGTGACAGTTTAATGTGACAGGAAATGTGAAGTTTTCCTCTTTAACTCTGTTATAAGTCTTCTTTCATACGTCGATAAAGAAGTTTTACTTCAAAAAGCTCTAAAAGAAATATCACGATTTTATTTTATTTCATATTAAAGAACTTACAACAGGGCTTCCTCGATATTCTTCGTTTTATACTGCTCTGACTAGCGTTTGACTGTAAATTCATCGGCTGTAGGTTCGTTTCTAATTCTAAGGAATGAATTGTTTAATTGGCGTCTAAATAAGAGTCAGATGAAGTCTTTTTTGACAACATTCATATTAAATAAAATAACAACTGTAAACGCGAAAGGTTATGGATTCGATTTCCATTCGAGGAAAAAGAATATTTAATTTTTGCATTTCCTCGCTCTGTTAACGATAATTCTGCGAAAAGTACGGAACGGTAGTGTCTAATTGGAAACAGAATGTCTTAACACTAAGTTCCTAGGTTCCCTCTACTTACCCTGCTATGCACATAGCATAGATACAGATCGCTCTGTATCCTGCTGCTATCCATCGCTAAAAAATAAGAAAAAATCTATATTAGTAAATTCTGTTAAAAAGAATCCTCAATAAAGGTAAGAGTTGACCGCACGTAAACCATTTTTGTGGGAAATCACTAATGTCCAGTGTAATCCCCGATCACGTTTCTAAATCCCGCGGGACGAGGTCTATACGATATTTTTGTGCATTTTTATGTCGATTTTTTTCACGATTTAACTTCATAATATGCTTTATTTTTTTACGTTCACTCTTTACGTTCACTTTACGTTCACTCGTACTCGTTTGTCTTGTTCTTTTCCATAAAAAAAACCTTGACGCCTAAATGAGAATCGAACCTGTAACAATTGTGGACGAGGATAAATACCACAGCAACTTCGTAGTGAAAAATCACTTCATTTAACTTAACAGCTACAAAAGAAATATATAAAAGATGAAACATTTGTAGCAGCCGTTCAAGTAGTTATTTATTAAGTACAAACTTTTATTTTTATTATTATTAAACTTTATTTCTTTATTTATTTAAAATCATGAAATGTTACGCTTCCCATAAAAAAAGTGTTTAAGCGTGCTCACTAATTTGTGTTAAAGTTTCCAGATAGTAAAAGTTTTTAGTTTTAGTTTTTTTAGTTTTAGTTTTCTAGTAAAATAAAAAACATGTATGTAAATGGCAGTGTGAAGCTGAAAAAAAAAACTTTTTTTACTGACTTAAAAAAATTATAACTTAACTTTAAGTACGACTCTTAAGTATGAAAGTTAAGCAAAACGCGTGGCTATCTCCATACAAGCAATAAATAATTTTAACATTTCTTGGACTAACAAACTTTGATACTAATTCGCATTGTTGTTCCCAAAGTTCCCTGGTAAGTATATTGTAGACCTGTACGTGCAGATGTGCCTATAAAATTAATGATAATTAAAATACATATTGAAACCAGTCGTGGCGCAGAGGCACTAAGCAGTAAATGCGACAGGTTGTGGATTCGATTTCCACTTGGGGGGAATAAAATATTAAATATTACAATTTCCTCGCTCAACCAAGTTGAATTTCGCCAATCAACATTGCTTAAGAATTCAGAGAGCGGGGAACGGAAGTATCTTAACTTAAATTGTTACTTTCTAGAGAATAATAATGTATAATCGCATTGTTCCACTGAAATTATGTCTTAAACTGAAGTTGAAGTCACAACCACTGTGCACAATCAAATTTAATATTATTTATATAATAAATATTATTTGCTTAAATTGGCATTTCCCGTTTTGCATCGTTGATTCAACGTAAAGTTACCACCGGCTCGGAAGACAGTTCTGTTGAGAAGAGCCATCAAGTAACTCATTCCTCTGCCTACCCTGCCTGTGTGCGGGATACAGCGTGAAGTCGTATTCAAAAATAAATAAACCCGTTCTGTAGTTTTTGCGTGTCAATGGACAAACGTACATTCATCCACACAAATTTTCACAATTATAATATTATTATAAGGTACATCCATGAATACATCTATCAAAGACAATTTAGATAAATAAATTCCGTATACAATGTGTCTAAAACAAACACACGCTGTACCCGCACTACACAAGTGTCTATAGTGAACTGCCGGTTTTATTTATATAGGCAAATAATTGCCGTTCGATTTGCAACGAGCTACCTTTTTGAGTACAACGTCAATAGGACTTAGTTTTTTTAGATTAACCGATCGTTTGAGTGCTTTTTACAAGAAAATTCTGTATTTTCTTCTCGTCGTGGGTGTAGTGAGATAGTGGGTTATAGGTTCGATTCCCACTCGGAGGTGAGATATTTAAAATTAATTATTTAAGAAAAATAATTTTCTACACTGTGCTTATAGTCTGTCTCGAAAATTAGGCGGAAAGTGGGAGTCTAGAGGCGAGCAGGCCTGAGAGGGAACTGAACTCACAACTAATGGGTTTATACTGAGATACTGTCCCAATATACTACAGTAGTCTCTATCTATTATCGATATAGAATAGATATAATACATATAAAACATTAATCTAAATTAACAAACTGCCAATAATAGGCCACCTGCCTCAGCTTAGCAGAACGAACCAAATACAAACTAACGGTTATAAATTATATGAATCGTGAACTTTCTAGATTACTTTATAGCTGGGATTAACAATGAAAAGCTTCTAAAGCTAAATCTGAAGTATTTAAATTGTTTCGATAGTTGTAGCTCAGTTGGCTAGGCGATGGACGACGGTTGAAGGTTCGATTATCTCCTGAAATATATAAATATAAATTATTACCTCATTCTTGATTCTCTTTAAATCAGTCCATTCCAAACCAGTAACTTCAGTCCAGTCATTTATCTCTTATTGAGCACGTAGCGTGTTTTTCGAAAAAAAAATACATAAAAGTTGTAACTTCAGAATGCATTCAGCATTGTTCAGAACTTGAGCGGTGAGAGGAGAACGGGGTAGGTTTGAGTAGGTGAAACTTAGAATATATTTAATTGACTCTGGTAAAACAAGAGATAGAGGCAGTATTTTTCTACATAGTTTTTACAGCTTGCAGATCTCACGCGTCCGTCTTTTCCGTGAATCTTGCATTTTGAAGTCACTCTCTCATAAATATTGTAATTCTGCCACAACGCCTTTGAAATAACATAAAACTTTGGATTTTTGGACCTTGAAGCTGAACTTCTGTGCGATGACGTGGTGATCGAGCAGTGCCGCATTTTTTTATTATATTTTAAATATATACACTTCCCTCGAATTTATTAAAGCAATAAATCTTTCAAATCCACAAATACCATGAATACAAAACGACCATTAGACTACAATCAAATCGTTGCACAACCTTCTTTATAAAATACTTCTTCATAATTATCCGTCTTTGTGGAATCCAAACCTTTGCACTTAGTCAGTGCAAAAATAAAAAAATAAGAGTTACAGTTTCTCTTAATTATACAGAGCAGCCATTAGACTAAAACGCGGCTAGCAATCATGCATTTAGTTTTAGACGCGGTAAAATTAATAATTAATACTATTCGACACTTAAGTGACGTTTTCATCTTGACTGTAAATACGATTGTAGGTTCGATTTCCATTTAGAGATTTACTCCGTGATTCAGAAAAAGCGTAAGAGATATCATGTTAAAAAAAAGCTCGTTCTAGTACGATCAAAGCCGCGGCGTTGAATTCCGCCACTCAATATATATAACGTCTTGAAAATTTGTCGGCGCGTGGAAAACGAGGTACAGTGCAAAGGCTAAATTAAATATGTCCTCATTAAAAAAAACCATACAAATAAAAAATATATATATTATAGTCCATTTCAGTTTAATTAAGTAATATTTTTATACTAACCATATTTTCTATAATATACGATATTTTTAAATTATTTATAGAGAATCCTCTTCCAGCGTCACTCCACGCACTCATAGCTGAAAATAACTATGCATTTTAAAAATAATTATTGTATGAATACAAAAACTAGTCCCTCTTTCTTTATACGCAATGCCTTACACGCCATTCACACTGGATTTTTTAAATATTTTTTATGAACTGAAATATGTTTCAGATGTAATTTTAGCTTGGAATTTCTTAGTTTTGGAACTTAACGCCGTGCTTTGTGAAAACACAATGTCGCACCACTCAATCCAGAATTTGGCAAAAAATGGGGGAAATTGTCTTAACCCCAGGCTTACCTGTGTGCGTGATAGAGCGTGAAGCTGAAAAAAAGATGTAAATATATGGAAATATCTCCTAATTCGTGATCAGTGATCTATAATAATATATTAATTGCAACTACCCAATCTCTAATGAACTCAAAAGAAAATTTTGGCCAAAACGAAATTTTCAAAGAAACAACTTAAACTTACCTTTGAAAAGTTCATATCTTTATTAACAAGAGAAGAACTTATAATACTTATTCAAGTGAGAAGATTTTCCTTAATATCTAAGAATGGTCGATCAAGACGCCTCCAGGGCAAGGATGGCTATATCGAGAGTACCGGCATTGGGACAATATTTGACTACACAACGCGATGGGTGTTGGTTCAATCCCGTAGAGAGGAATGATTATGTTTGAATTATTTTTATATTCCATTTAAAGCGCGGCGTTTAGATCCGTCACTCTACATTCAATGTCTAGTATTTAATTTGATTCAAGTCTTGATAATTGGGCCCGCATTTGTAAGCCACTCACAACTCTGATTTCGATCTTGAAACACCGTTTTCAGTATAATCTATGAATGAAAACGGCCTCTCAAGATCGATACGTCAGTTGAGGTTGTATTATAAATATGAGCCTAGCATCTCTCTATCAACCTTTATACCTACGCAGATAAATAAATAATACCTAAGCAGATACATCTATAAGTATAGAGCCGTAGATAGAAACTATAAAATATTTATATTTACTCAACGATACTCTTATTTATAATAAAATTATTGATAAATAAAATACACACATATATTTAGTTAAAATTGTCAAGGAAAATATAATTAGAAACTCAGTACAGCTGCTCAGCACTCGGTTAAAATTAATTATTATATGATTCCCAGGTCAATTGAGTTACATCAAATTGTTGACGTATTTGGTAAATTCACAATAAGTTTTTGGACTGGTGCAGTAAGGGTGCGTGGCGAGGCGTGGGTTCAAATTCCGCTATTTTAAACATTTTATACATTTTCTATAAAAAAAAAAAAAAAAAGACAAGTCTATAATTATATAGAGAGTTGTGGGTTCGATATTCAATGGAAGTTGTGTAAATATTTAAAATTATTTATTTTTTTGTCTGTTGTCTGATGAAATTAAAGTGCAGAGTACTGTCAGTAGGTGCGGCGTAGACCTGTGTAGGCTCGTATAATGTACCTGTATACATATATAGGTATAGGATATTTGGTGTAATTGCTCAAATTCAAAATATTCTAATTAATTTAATAATTATAATTCAATTATTTGTATAAACTGATAGCCATCCCGCATGTCATTTCATATTAATTCTAATAAAGTTCTTCTTTAATATAATTTTTCCACATGTTGGGACAGTTTAAAAAGAAAAATCTAAAGTAATTCATGAACGAAGCAAGTGTTTGTGTTAGTACATATATTTTTTGTTAGAATCACGCTGTATCCCGCATACAGCAGGATAGGGAGAATTTTATAGCATTCCGTTGTCCACAATGGTACAATGGTATTGATGTGGATGTAGATTCTAATCTCATCCAAATATCATATCAGTCACGCTTGTCTACCCAATAATTTTTATGAAATTCACAGTAAAAATACAACAGAATGTACAACAGAATTAATTCATTTAAGAGAACTAGAAACAACAGGAACGTAGTATAATAGCACTAAGGCCGATAATTATAAACTGATCTTAAGTCGAGATTGATCTTGAGATGCGGTTTGTTTTTTTTTTATAAATCATATATCTGTGACTAAAAACGGTATCTCAAAATCGATCTCAGACTTGAGAGCTGTTTATAAATACGGATCGATGTTCCCTATCCTCCACTTTGCAGGATACGGAAAGCGAGAAGCTGCTATTTTTAAATTCTCATCGTTTGCAAATATGAATATTATTGTTTTCTCTGCCATCTGTCTAATAAAAATATTTAAAGTAAAACAAAACTGTTGAAAGATTCACGAGTAACAGAAAAATCACAATTTATTTTTAGTATTATTTATGTTACAAATGTTATGTACATATTGGAACGTATAAGTAAATGGTTATCGGAACTCTTTCGCCTTTTGCAATGGTCTGTTAGTTTTATTGTGACCTATTTTTTATATTCCATATTTTTTCAACGCCATTAATCGCGAGAAAGCTTTTGACTGTAAACGTGATGGTTATTGGTTCGATTCTCACTTAAGGGAATGATGCTATTTATATTACTTTCGTAAAACTCAAAATGTAATATCACAAAAATTGAGCGGAAAGTGGGAAACAGAGTGTCTTAATAAGTTTCTCTCTATCTATCCTACTATGAAGCAAAACGCGTGAATCTTCTTACATTTTGCCCACTATTTACAATACTTATCGTAGGTTCACACTGAATCCGAAAGATAGCAGGGCCAGGATAGTCTCCAGGTATATGGTACCTGGAGACGCTCTGTTCCCATTGAGACACTTCGGTTTTCCATTGTTCACCAAATGCTGGAGGCATCGTCTGTTGAATATCGGAACTGAGCGGCGCGCTTGCCTCGTTAACAGAGTGACGGAATAAAAATAGAAAATATTTCATTTCTTCGAGCGACCATCGAATCCATAACCTATCGCGTTTACAGTCCCACGTTTGTTCCTCTATATATATTTGAAGTATCCTGAAATTCTAAGGATATTATATTAGGATATTCTATATGTAAGACTACATGGAGTAACCAAAGTTAGATTGAATGTGCAATATCGAGTGATGTTTAATTGCGCACTCTCCGCCAGTCAAGTCATAACTCTTAAACTGACAAGCGCTTATACTGAACCGACAGCTAATTCCTCTAATATTATGTAATAATAGAGGTAACTTTGATTTCACTTTATACTATTTTATTAGAGGTCACCGTGGCACAGTTCAACAGTTTGACTATCAGTTCGATGTTTGCAGGTTTGATCGGACTTCCAAACATGGTGCAGTTCTTCTAAACATCTTGTATCTTGATAATTTTATGTCAAAAATATGATAATGACTTTAGCAACTTGCATCAGAAGTAGAAAGAATATAGAAGTGCCAACTTTTACAGTTAAAAGTCTTTTGGTAAACTCGAGTAAGCCCGAATAAGTTTTGCCGAAAGGTAAACCACCACCTGGCAAACAGTCGATACGTGACAGTAAGATAAATCTTCTGACATACAGACATACTTATATTTAATATATACTTTTAAGGGTTTATTTCTCAATATATAATCTAAAGAGGCCGTCGTGGTGCAGTGACACAAGGGTGTGACTGTAACGACGGTTGTGGGTTCGATTCCCACTCGAGGAAGTGAAATATTTATTTACATTTCCATTTATATTTCCATTTTCTTCGCTCTGGTGTCGAGGCAAAGCGCGCTGTTGCGACAAATTCCGCCAATCTACACATTGGCTCAAGGTATGTTAATGAGAAACAGAGTGTCTTAGCAATAGGTTACTTCTGCCTAACTCGCTGTGTGCGGGATAAAGTGTGAAGCTTAAAAAAAAACAACTTTTGCCACTGCTAGATTGAAATATATATGGAAACTTTTTATCTTCCCTAACTTCATATAACTCGATTCTACAATCACTTCCTACGATCTTCCACTAACTTTATTTTTCTACTCAATCTCATTTATTAAATAGAAACATACATACATTTGCTTATTTCCGGTTCCGGTAAACAAATTTCGACCGTTCCTCTCGAATCCCTCTTACCCTCAACAGTAAATATATTAGAAGTAGTTTTCAAGATCCTTGTTAAATTAGGCTTATTTCTCAGTTTAAAAGTTAACCGTGTCCCTTATTAGATTTATATAGGGTTAATAAAATCTAGTTTACTGCTAAGTTTCTGTTTCTATACTTTGTTGTGAGATTATTTGTTTGAGAAAACATTGCTGTCCTAATGTAGTTTTGCTGAAGTTCTTTTTAAATTTTTATTATTATTATTTTTAACTTCTTCGCGCTTGTTGTTCGTAAGGTGTTGGATATTTTTTAAAGTATTTTATTGAGATAACTTGGTTTATTTTTTAACCTGAACAAATGTATTGAAGCTAAATATATTGTCACGTATTTTCTGTGTTGTGTCATATGGTAAAATCATTACTTGGTCTATTTTTTATTCAAACAGAGAGAGGGAGAGAGAGAGAGAAATGAGGGAAAGATTTGAAACCAAATAATTTTAGTATATTTTGTTAGTTTCACGCTATATCCCGCAAATAGTATTACAACGCTATTTCGCACACTTGTTCCCAGAATAATAATATAATATAATACTTTCCCTGAACTCTTGGACATTGCATGTTGAATGGCGGAACTCAACGACGCTCTTTGCCTCATCACCAGAGCGTGTAGAAATAAAGAAATTTTAAATATGTCACTCCTCTAAGTAAATATCGAACCCCCAACTCGCCGTCATGCGCCACGACGACCTTCCCAAACCCAACACAATGAATCTCCTCCTAAAACACAGAACCATTCATTCCCTTTATTACAAATTCGCTGTAAGAAACCAAATAATATGGTCAAATAAAGTGTTAAACCAGTTTTACGTTCACAACATAATATTTATTGGTTTACGAGCGCAGTCGCTGTAAAACGGTTAGTGGCTCAGCACTTTATTATTTGATTTAATTACAACATTTATTATTTACAATGAAAATTGTTTGGATTAGTCTGTAAGTCTGTAATTGTTTTGTTTTATTTTTTTGGATATAGATTTGCGTTAAACTACGTGTCATGTAAGGTTAAAAAAGTTGTTTTTTCTATCGAGTGGGCAGTGAACTAACTAAGTAAATAAGTGACTAAGTAACTAAGTGAGTGGGCAGTGGCAGTATTGAGACATTATTCGCGCACATCTCTCCATTTTTTTCAGATGTTGTGTGTTGGGTTACATTACAAAACGCCGCACTTTGTCTCGTTACTAGAGCGGGGTGATGAAAATAAAAATCTTTGAATGCTTGAAATAAAATAATGCTATTTAACTAAAGTAAATCAGATAAAGGCTCGCGCTATAAATTATCAAAACAAACCCTTTTTAGCGTGTGTTTTAAATTATATGCAAAATTCTACATAAATATATTATGTATGTAATGTTTATATTCAAAATATTTACGTAGTATGTTTGTCCGTTTAGTTTCACAATGAATAGGTAATTTAAATTTAGTTCGCATAATGCAGTTTTACGGTGTACACGATGGTTGTAACTTCAATTCTCTCTTCTTTATTTTCTAAGCCTAAAGAAAAAATTCAAGATGCAAAAAATGCAAAAGGACGTAAGTATCAATTTCGCAATAAGTTATATTGTTATTTAAGATTATAATACCGTTTCGTTGCAGGCCGTCGTGACGCAGAGGTACAAGAGTGACTCTAACACGACAGTTATGGGTTCGAACCCCATGCCTTAAGACTGGGTTCCCTCTGCCTACCCAGTTGTGTGCGGGATACAGCGTGAAACGATTTTTATAAATTATAATTATACGGTACAGGGCGATATACTCGTATGTGACACGTTTGACGCGGGTCCCCTTTGTGATTCAAACGTCTAACTAAAAAGGAAAAATTCTATGGATTTTTTTAAAAAGTAAATATAGGATTTACATTTATTCGTTAATAAAGCTTATAAATATTATATCTTTTTTAGACCTATACTTATCTACCTACGTGTAGTGAAAAAGGCAGATGGAATTCAGCATTAAGATACTTTTTTCTCAATTTTTCAAATCGAGATATTGCGCGTTGAGTGACACAACTCCGCACTTTATTTTAAAAGCTTAGCATAATTATAAAGATAGTAATATAATTCCTATAAAAACAACAGAGCGGGATTTGAACCTATCACTTTAAAAATGGCCAATATAATACCTGGCCTCCTGGCCCACTGAACATCGATGACCTTAAAATTAGTCTCTCAAATAGCTGGATACATAGAAGGAGTAGTGATATGTCACTCCACATTTTACTTAGAAACTAATTAACGACATAATAATTTTATTATAATGTTTCTGGCTGCAAACGCCACGCTTAAGGGTTTAATTCCTGCTCGGCGTAATGAACTATTTACCATACAACGTTATGCGTTGAGATCAGCCACACATCATACGTTTTTTTTTAAATATTCAGAAAGTTGACATGGAGTGCCTTAACACTAAGTTTCCACTGCCTCAGTGCCTACCCTACTATAAGACGCGAACAGTAGCTTAAAAGAAGGAAAACTCCAAGGACTAATTTAAAATATATTTATTTTGAAGAAGATATTCTTTTTGTCATAATATGATTGTTATTTCTGTAATAAAAATACTGTTAGTACATATATTTTTATATAATATTTTACTATAAAACTTGTTTCAGCGAAGCTCTATGTACATTTTTAATGATTGCAACTATGAAAGAATCTATAGACTGGATAATGAAGAAATACTCGCATTTTTTATCATTAAAAATATTTTTTAAAAAACGAATAAAGAAAGATAATTATTATATACTTGACTCTGTGGTAAAAAGTGTACTCAGCTAGTGACGCTTTAGAGTCCAGTCGGGCCGCTGGGACACTAGCGCGTGACTGTAAGCACTAGACGTTGTGGGTGCGATTCCCATTTGAGGAAATAAAATATTAAATATTTACATTTCTTTCCTGAAGTCAGCAAAGAGCAACGTTGAATTCCGCTATTCAAAACGCCAGAACTCGGCGAAAATTGGAATAAGGAGTGTTTTAACACTGGCCTCCCTGCTTACAATCATAATGAAAAAAATAAAAAATAAAATATTTGCTTAAGCTGAAATATATTATATTAGCTCCATACTATATCCTGCATAAGGAAGCTTAGTTCCCTACTTTTCGCCAGATTTTGTGTAACATTGCGTGTTGAGTCATCTGACTGCACCTCGTAGCGATTCATTTAATATTTTCATTACCTCGCTTTGGTAACAAGACAAAAGCTTCAGAGCTTAATTCCTTCCACTCAACATGAATGTGTGTAGCGTGAAGCTGAAAATAGATATTTTTTTTAATATTATATTATAATATCAGGAAAACGACAGTTTTTAGCAGTAGTCAATTTAAATGGACGAGCGTCGCAATCTTGACACTTAACGCGATTAGTCGCCGCCCACTTGGTCTCACCACCTACTTCCGTTTATTTTTATTATTTTTAAAGCGGCATCGGGTTTAATTGTAAACAACGGTTTTAAGTTAAATTCCCATTCGGTACATTTAATTATCATTTACTAGCTTTTAGATTTTTTAAACAATTTACTACAAAAAATGTGAAATCTGCATTGATTCAAGTTTTCGACACAAAAGATGGTGCCTACAAAAATAACCAAAAGTTAATGTCTGTTCAAAACTAATATTAGATTACGCTGTAATGTGAAAAAGTTTCATGTGTCATCATCAAACTTTTTGTTGGCATAGCTCACACAATTTGTCTTAGGATGATGACTTTCATAAATAAATATGAATTTTCATGTAGAGCCAAGTTCTGTGGGGAATTTTAATGATGTTTTTACTCACGAAAACTATCTATAGACCGGTTTTTTTACTTAAGTTATTATTTAAGTTATTATTAGTCACCTTTTTAGGGACTATCACGCTTTTTCCCGTATAGCACGGTAGATGCCGCGGTTATGACCGTTCTAGAAGATCGACCGAGACCTGCAAAACCAATAACTCTTGCTTCAAATTACCTTGTTAAATCCACAGTTCTAAATCTTTAATAACAACAAAAATATATAAGAAATAGGTAGATTTGTACTTTCGTCTTTTAAAGAAATATAAAGTTCATTTAAAAATAGCAATTCAATGGTATGTAGGTGCGTGTCAATACCCTGTATCCATATTTCAAATGGCCGTTTCCGCATGCAAAATATGAATAGGAGCATTTTTCAATGTCATATCTCTATACACGCTCTGCCCTTTATTTTAGTCTTAGTCCTAAACTAATGGTGTGGAACGGTGATTATTGGGTCACCTCATGTTATTGTTAGTTATTTGCCCTGACTTTGTTTATTTTTCGCTTCACGATGTATCCCGGGCTTGGCAGAGAAAACACTTTTTTCTCCCACTTTCTGCACACTTCTGAAAATATTTGAAGGATATATTTGAAGTTCACATTAATGGAGAACGAAGTCGCTTCATGAAATTTTTCTATGCCTAGTAATAACGTATAGGAAATAATATGGGTATGTGGGTTCGATTTTCACTCGTTTGGTTCCACCCTGTGTCCACATTACAAAAGTGAGAAAATGAAATATTTAATATTTAACTTACCACGCTCTTGTAACGAGTTAAAAAAACGACGTTGAGTGTTTCACTTATCTCACAATGCCTCCAAAATTGGGTGGATTCTCCACTTTCCCAAGAGTCTTAACATTTAGATCCCAGGTTCAAACCCTGCCATGTACAGCGTGAAGTTATTTAAATAATAATTTTTTTTTGCT
This sequence comes from Heliconius aoede, assembly GCA_037355905.1. Taxonomy (NCBI): domain Eukaryota; kingdom Metazoa; phylum Arthropoda; class Insecta; order Lepidoptera; family Nymphalidae; genus Heliconius; species Heliconius aoede. Next base: position 249,511 of record JBAIZZ010000130.1, read on the forward strand.
TAATATTGCCTTAACTTTAGTATAGTACTTTAATATGTATTTTACGTAAAACTAGCAGTTAATTAGAAAGTCTTGTTTAACAACAGACGGTTATATGATATTTCAGTTAAAAAGATTGTAAGCTTAATTCAAGAGCTTTGCAGTACTCTAACATGAAATATTAACGTAACGGCTATATTTACGCTCTTTGTAAAATTATAATTGTCATTATTATGACGTTTCTGTTTATGAATATATTTTGATACATTAAACGTAGTGGCTTAGTGGCTCATTTCTATCTGTTCTATATATTCATTATTTGCACATGACAAGTTACCCCATAAAATACCCAATGTCTGTAGAACTCAGCGAAAAGTGGGGAACCGGAGTGTCTTAACATAGGAATAACTTAATAGGATTGAACTAACAACCATCGTACTTAAAATCGATCGCTTTCTACGCCGTTACAACGGTCTCTATAAAAATTATAAATCAACTTCACGCTGTATCCCGCGCGCAGCTGGTTAGACAGAGGGAACCTAGTGTTGAGACCACTCCGTTCCCCAGTATCTGCCGAATCCTGGAGGCATGACGTGTTGAGTGGTAGAACTCAACACCGCACTTTGCTCTGGTGTCGAATCAGAGCGAAGAAATGTAAAAATAAACAAATAATAAATAAATAATAAATAAATAATAAATAAATGTAAATATTTCACTCCCTCGAGTGGGATCGAACCCACAACCGTCACGTTACAGTCACACCTTTGAGCCGCTGTGCCATGACGGCCTCATTTTCATATTTGTTTTTGATATTTGTAAATGTATAAAAAAACTTGCAAAAACTGAACTTTAAGGTTGAATTTACCAAAATTTCAAAGTAAATAAGTATTGCAGGTGGTTCATGAAATGCACCGTTATTTCAAAATTAAATTCGTTTTCGTCTCGACTTCGAAGTTTCTGAAAACGTTTCAAATTGTCGCTTGTCCTTTTTAAGTTTTACTAATGATGATGAAGATTTAAACCACATTTACGGTGTTACCTTTTTTTAGTTTCATTTTTTTTTCAGCTTCACGCTGTATCCCGCACACAGCAGGGTAGGCAGGACAGATGCGCGCTGTTTAGTTTCGCCACTCAAAATGCAATGCCTCCAGAATTTAGCGTAACACACGGAAGTATCTTAACACAGCTTTCCGGGTTCCCTCTACTTAACCAAATACCTGTTAGCTTTAAAGTAAATTACCCCTTTTATTACCCTAAAACTGTAAAACAGCTTGAGAACGCGGTGACGTCTCGTTTTATAACCGTTTTAATTGTCCGATACACTTTGTACACGCAGTGTAACGTATTAAAGTGAAGCTATGGTTAACTGCAGATAGCTTTATAGTAGTAAGGAATGAGTCGTTAAAATTATAAGAAAGGAAGTAAGAAAGATTTGTCGTGGCACGTGGCGTAGGCGTGGTAGGCTCGTGCAGCCTGTTACTGTAAACTCTGGAGTCGAGGTAGGTTGCAACGTTGAGTTTGGCCACTCAAAATGTAATTCGGTGGAAAGTGGGGAGCGGAATATCTTAACACTAGGCTTCTTCTGTCTTCCGTTTCACCTGCTACATGTGGGAACTTGAAAAAAGAAAAAAAATAGAAATATGAAATAATCATATTCGTGAAGTCGTGTTAAAAAAACCATACTGTGAGCGAATGATTGTGAGTCTGGGGATGGACGTAAGTTATTATATTTCTTACATTTGTAATATTCTCGATATTATATTAAATTTAATAAAATATCTATCAATTTGACATGCAATTTATTCTGCCGTGTTAATTACAACCATCGCTAAGCAACAAGGAATTTGTTGTTTTAAGAAAAGTCCGCCCAAAATGAACTTCCTGAAAGCTTACATGGCTACATGCTACATGAAACAATGTTTTTTAAAAAAATATTATCCTTCAAAAATCTATTAAAATATGTTTATTGTATATATTTAAGTTAAATTTTATATAGTATATTTTCTATAGATTGAAATTATAGTTTATAAATACTTAAGGAGGTATCACTGATTCCAAATGGACTCGAAAAGGCAGACGTCGTGTTTTTTTTTTTATTTTCATACATTTTCGAACTACTGTTAATTTTTATTTCATTACTACTGTTAATTATTGTTAGTTTATATTTTTCTTTGGTTCTCTTCGCTTATGCGATTATATATAAAAATTATACACTAAATAAAATTAATATAAAACGTTTCAACACGTGCCCATGAGCTTTACCGAAAGCTTGTTAGTGATTTTGTACAAAATACCGATACTATCAACGAGAGCAAACTTTACCGAAGAGATCATACAAGACTCGATCCTGAAGTGTATTTGTTACCTCCGAATATATATTATATAATATATTCTTGAAAGCCTAATTTAATTGGCATATCAAAAGAAATGCCATGTCGGGGTACCTAAATTAGGGTAAATTCCATAATTATCGTATTGAAATATTATTAATGATTATAATTAGAAGTATTGGTTGATTTAGCATATTCATGCTATTTCCCGTAAATAACCATTTGAACCAGTGGTTCCTGAGAATGACTCGTTCAATCTAGCAAACGTTTATGGGTTCGATTCCCACATTTGATAATGAATTATTTTCATTCATTCGTTCTGGTGACAAGGTTCTGGGTAAAATAAAAAAGTAACATCTAGTTAATAACTATTTATTCCTAAATAGGATATATCTTTATAGAATTGAACCTGCGACCTTCGCCTTGAAAGCCTTGATTACTAAAAGCCGATATAAATAATCCTATTAAACATAACAAATGACTTTCTAAAGTATTACTAGAACACTACACTTACAATATCGTTGAGATAAGTTATCAAATGTGATACTCGTAGGCCTAATGTGTTGATCGCTATAATTTTTATGACATTTATATTTATATACAAGTAAATATTATGGTAGCAGTACCTCTGTACAGTGTGTCTTTACACTATATCTTCTACTGTTGAGTCGGGGGATAGTGAGTTCGAATCTACCTTAGGCAAATATGTATGAGATATGTAATAAGCATTTTATCACTCGACGTGCCCAAACCGCCAGAACACGTTCTTTTTTGTTCGTCCTCGTTAGTTTCTGCCATTCTGTATAACCACTTTATAGAATAGAACTGTAAAAATATAATTTATTTAAAGCATTTTCACATTGGAAATGCAACTTCAATTTACTCTTATATATTCACTATTTTACATGTATACACCTAAGGGTTCACCCCCTCATAAATTTTTCACTATCCAAAGGAATAGAATGCAGTACTGCATCCGTTATGCTTCGCTTATTCCTCTGACGCTTATTGATATTGGGCGAGCATATTTCAATTGTTAAAAATATTATTTGTTTGGATTTTATATTTGCTTGCTTTTTGCAGTTATTTTTTGATGGAGTTTGATATTATAATGAATTGGACTTTGAGAAAAATTGTTAGATATAAGATAAAAATAGAGATCTGACAAAGTATTCGAAAGTGACTTTTTAAATTATTTTCTAAAAATCGCTCTGGTAACGAGGTAAAGCGCGGCGTTGACTTCCACCACTCAACACGCAATGCACCCAGAATTCGGTGGAAAGTGAGAAACGGAAGTGTCTTAATGGGAGCCATTATGCCGAATACAGCGTGAACCTGATAATAAAAACCAAAAGTAGTTAAACAGTACTTCAAAAATTTCAAATGTTAAAACCTGCACATTTCAAAGAACGTCTCTTATAATCTTGAACTACATACAACGCTCAATGCAATCAAGTGGGTCTTAAGTTCGCATCTTAATACCTCCCAATAAGAGGATTTAGAGTGGGATGCTGTACCAAGATCTCATTTTTCTCTGATTAAAATTCCCATATGTGGTATATAAGATAATCGCTTTCGATTATAGAAATTACTGTGCGGCTCAGACTGGAGGCTTATTACATTCTTTTCTTTAAATAAGTTCTTATAGATTATGTGGGTAGTTGCAAAAGTTCTGGTCTTAAAGATTATTTTTCGGTGCTCGCATACCTACAGCAGAGTAGTTGGTATTAAATGAAATTAATATTTATACCGGATAATAATTTGTGTACTTTAGGACATACATTGTTACAATCAAATAATATAAATGTCCACAATTAAATGATGCCCTAGATAAAAAAAATACTATGGATTTTAATTTTATTTACTATTTTTTTCGCTTTATCTATTTACATAAGCGAGCAAATGTAAATAATTTGTGTTCTGAGTGGAAATCGAACCAGCAAACGTTGCGCTTACAGTCATACGCTATGCGACTGCCCACGACGGGCAAGCAGACTTTCAATTTTAACGATCCCTTTCCTTTGATCACGCTTGTCCAAACTAAAAATTATCATGCATCAGTATTCCATACTAAAAAGGTTCATATATTTGTTAAAAATCATACACACGATTAATTCAATATAAAAGGCAAAAAAAAGCACATAAATATTTTTATTTGACAAAAAAAA
>JBAIZZ010000130.1:254087-438836 GCA_037355905.1 Heliconius aoede
AAAAAAAAAACATCACAATAAATAAAGGGACTTAACATTAAAAATATTGCAATAACTGCGTCCTATACACAACCTAAACCATTCTATGCATATAATTGATTAATCAGTTAAATTCATTATCACCTCGCCTTTTTGTGTGTGACAGACAAACAGACAGTACAAATACATAAAAATATAAATAAAAAAAATCGGAATAATTTATTATACTGCATTAGTTTTTGAATATAAGAACTTCAATTACGCCGTCTGCCCGTCTGTCACACAATATCTAACTACATGCAACGAATTATTATTATGAAAAATACGCCTAAAACAAGGAACGTTAAGCGGTGATTACGATCTTCTTACAAATAGACAAAACAAGCTATTATATTTTTATTATAGAATCGTGGATTTGCGATATAAATGCAATAATATGTTTTTTTTTATTTAATGTGCCAACACTCTTGTATACTATCCGCCAAAGCGCAAATACAGAATGTAAATGATTTTAGTGTATCTGTCTCGCTCTTACAATTTGTAAGATATATATTTGTCCCTTTTACGCTTATTGTTGCTAAATAAAAACAATTTGTTTTTCTATTGTTAGAATGGAATACTGCTGTTGCTTAATTTGGGGCGAATAGTACCGTCGACAGCTCTTGTTCATACATATTGGCTAGGGCGAAATTATATTGTTATTTTTATTCGAAGTTAAAATTCGAACGTTACCTTCTAAAATTGTGCATAATTATATTGAAAATTTTGTACTATCAGTTTCGAAATCAAATTTCATAATGTAGCACCTGTAAACGAGACATCTCAAAAGGCACCATTAGCGTTAAAAAATTGTAATCAATTTAAATTTAAAAAATTAGATGGAAAATTAAATATACAGCAAAAGCACGTTTTAAAAAAGAGCGAAATGTAGAAATAATCATTATATCAATTATTGTAATAATTAACACAATTTAGCATTACTAACCATTGTCTTGCTCGCACCTAGGCTTTCAAATCTACTGCCTCTTTCGCACGAGCCCAATCTATCCAATACATACTTACATTACAAACTAATCGCATTTGAACTATTGCATTTATCTATCTCGCTTTAGACACCACTCTTAGCCAAATAGTATGTACGCCGACAAAATCGTTCCATCTTGCTCACACCTATACCTTTACACCTACCTATCTCCCTCTAGGCACGAACTTAACTAACCAATATGTATGATTAAAAAAAAGGGGCTCATAAACGAAACTGTTCCATATCGCTCTCACATATGAAAACCATATTTGCTATGTCACTCTAACTGCCAATATGCACGTATAGTACAAACAAATGCCATCTCGCTCGCACCTAAGCTTTCACATCCATCTATTTCTCTCTAGGCGCGAGACAGTCCAATCAAAGCGTAAAAATGTTAACAAATGAAGTCGTTCCGACTCGCTCGCACCTGAGCTATCACATCTATCTATCTCACTCTAACCGCTGCTAGCCAATATGTACCAAAGAACGTAAAACCTCTGGGGGAGGTACAAAATCCCGACGGGGTAGATATAGAATCTCGGGGGTAAATATAACTTCCGGGGGTGCCTGGGGGTGTTTATATCGCATTGTGCAAGGTCAGAGGGTGTGAGTGACCGTTGTGCGCTGCAAAGTCCTTGTCGGCGGCGCCTCGAAGCCTCTCGCTGTGTATGAAACTTGCGGAGATTAACCCTGCGTTCGTGTTTGGAGTTGTGGGTGTGGTGTTCCCATTGTTAGCGTCAGTTATAGGTTCTATTTTGGGCGATTGCTCGTCTGGTTTGTCCTTTGTCTGGAAAATGATTAAAAGAAGAGCTTAGATGATAGAAGTGCGTATGATGATAGCTTATTACAAGAAAAATATTTCTTCATGCATGCTCCTCATAGGGAACGAATTGTTATCATTTTTGAGATCTGGTAATAAGACAAAGCGCAGCGTCAGGGGAAAGCGAAGAGCGGGGTATCTCAGCACTAGCTTCCTTATATGGTTCCGTACACCGTAAAAGAAAGTAATCGCGTAATAACTGGCTTCCAGAGACATATAGCACCATACACTACGCTTATCTCTAAAATAAGAGACGCGGATTCAAATCCCGGTACGTGCAAATAATTATAGGTTTTTTTTTAAATAAATTAACCTCATGTTCTTGGGACAATCCCAGCAAGTCCGCAATCTCATTGCCATTGTTAGTATTGCTGTTGCTATTTGCGTCTGTAGTGAGCACTTGTTGTACCATCTCTTGTTTTGTATCGCCCTGGAATTAAACAATAAAAAGTAAGTTTTTCGATTTGTGTTTTATAGAATTTAAAATTATGTATTTTTTTAATTTCATGCTAAGCATAAAGAAATTAGAGTTAAGGCACTCAATTCCCGATGCAACCCGCAATTTTCAAATCAATGCGCGTTTTGTATTCCTTAAAGAATGAGAAAATGGAAGTAACCCATTTGCCTAAGCAGGAATCGAATCCGTCTCATTTATAGTCAGACGACTTCCAGCTGCGCCACGACGGCTACATCGCATCAATAGTAGAGTAACGTAAGAAAAAATAATAATACCTGACTAGTGGCAAGTTGCAATAAATCTCCCGTTTGTATTCCGTTGCCATTATCACATACACTAACATCTTTTGTATCACTAACTTCATTCACTATCACGGATAAACTTTCCGTTAACGACGGTTCCTTTGATTCCGTTATTTTAGTATTATTTTCATTAACTTCATTTATTTCCGTTACTTTAGTTTTATTTTCATTAACTACATTTAATTCAGTTACTTTATTTTTATTTTCATTGACTTCATTTAATTCTGTAACTTTATTTTGGTTTTCGTTGACACCATTGTTTTCTTTGTTTTCTTGTAACGGAATGGTAGGGGCAGGTTCATTTTCTTTAGCTTGTGGCACTACGCTTGATATATCTTTAACATTACTATTATTTGTATTATTTGAAATATGGGAATTGTTGTTAGCGGGAACTTCTGTATTTTGTTGCGCTTTCATTTCTAGTTGTTTTTTATCTTCCTCCGCCTGCTGTGAAATTGAAAGAAACATATAAATATCATATATTAAAGATTTTTTTAAGGCCAGTGGCCGTGGCGCATGGGGCATGTAAATGCGAATGGTTGAGGGTTCGATCCCCACTCAATGAAATGATATTTAATATTTTAATTTTTTCGCCCTCTCAACAAAGCGCAACGTTGAGTCCCGCCACTCAACTTGCTATGCCTCTTGAAATAGGCGGAAAGTGAGAAGTGGAGGTTCTGATAGACAGAGGAATATATCATGGTTAGGATAACACGTCTTTACCAGAAGTTGGCCTCTTCCACGGGAGCTTCTAACACTTCTTGTATCTACAAAACCTAACCCAGCCCACAATAATCTCTTGAATGAATCTATTGGGACTAGAGTACCTACCTTCTTCAACCTAGTCCTAGCCATGATGGCCTCCACCCTCTGCTTCCTCGCGAGCCTCTCGCGCTCTTCGCGTTCGGCCTCTTCCCGCCGCAACTTCTCCGCGTCCTCAGCGGCGCGCCTCCTCTCCTCATCTTCGCGGAGTTTAGCTCTGCGCTCCTCTTCCTCTTTGAGGCGGCGTTCCGCTTCCTCTTTCTCTAGTTGTTGTTGTGCCTGAAAGGAAAAGTATGAATTAAAAATCATAAACTAGTTTTAAAAAATATTGTATCGTGTTCAAGTAGAAATATGTATGTCAAGTTTGTAGGTACAAAGTCAGCTATAGGAGGATATATTACAAAAAAAAAATGTTTTTTCCACTTATGGGTTTATAAGCCCAGTTCTAACAGGGGCACACGAGTGCGACTGCAATCGAAATATTTAATAATTTAATTATATTAACAATTATTAAATATTAAAGATTTGGGTTTACCTCAATAGCTTTCTTCAATTTCTCCTCGTCAATGCGTCGCTGTAGCGCGGCGAGCTCTCTCGCCTCTTCCTCTTCTTTCTTTTGTCTCTCTTCCTCTATACGTTGTCTCTCCCTTTCTAATTCTTGTTCGCGTTGCAATCTGCAATATAATATAATTATTTTTACTAATACGTTTTAGTATATAAATAATTTTTAGTATGGCCGTTTAAAATAGTGAATTCTCAAAACACATTAAAGTTGAAAATATATTTATTTATAAATAATATATAAACTACAGTGTAGTGTATTCGGTTGTATTATGGTGGAAGAGGTCGCTGTTTTATCGATAAAGTCGCCTTATGTACATATTTTACTTTACTGTACTTTCTTATTCATTCCTGTATAATATTTTATTTTTGGTATACAATAAAGGATAATACCTCTGTCTTTCAAGCTCCGCTTGTCTCTCGAGCTCCTCCCTGGCGCGTCTCCGGCGCTCCGCCAGCGCCGCCTTCGCCTCCTCCTCCGTGGTTATACGCCGCGCGGTCATCGACGCTGGAATTTGTTGGTAATTATTAAGTAATTGGCATAAAGCAGGGCAGGCAGAGGGAACCTAGTGTTAGCTTTACGATTTTATTAATATAGTGTTAAGTTATTTTATGGTAAGCTTTATTAGAATTATGGCATAATAATTCTAATAAAGTTCTTGATTTGATTTAAGTAATAGTTTAGAAATCAAATGAATGATAGTTACTGATTTGACTAATTTTAAAAGTATAAAAGGCAAGAATTTAGCAGTGTGGCTTCTTCTTTGCTTGTGCCTTGACAAGTACACATCTCCTGTAAATCTCAGTGATGTAAAACTAGCAAGTGTTAAACTGAGAGAATTGAAGAACCGTTTACTATTATTCAAATATCCAAGGAAGCTTATACTAGAGTTAAGACAAAGGAGTGGGAAGGTGTATCTGGGGACTCAGCTTTCCACTTCTTCGTGTGATTCGATCGATTACTACTTGGAGAACCGACGTATTAACTCAATCTTATAACAAAAAAAAACGCTGATGCTAACTATGGAGTGTCTTAACAAACTAGATGCTCACTCCTAACCTGCTTTATTCGGGATAGTATGAATCTTCAAAAATTAAACCCGTAAAATTCCTTTGCCAATATTACAAATGAAATTTAAGTACATATAACCAAAATTAAAATCACATTAGTATTTATTATATAATTAAAAATGAAAACAAATAAACATCAATTTATAGGTTTAAGAGTCGTCCCAAAATCTGTTGAAGTGTCATGGCTTGTCACTAAAACCCTATTAATATTAGACTTTTATTAATTAAATACAAAATGTGAAAATATTTTTTTGTTATACTGTTCTAACACATCAAAATTCCTCTCGATATTATCCTAACGTACCCTATATTTTATAGACAATCCAAAACTAAAAACAATCAACAAAAACAAATAACTGCCTACCAGTCATTTCATTATCATCAGTCTTTTCTTGTGATTGCTCCTTCTCTTCTCTATCTGGCTTATGTACTTCTTGGGGCTTCTCTTTCACCCTCTTCTTCTCTTCTACGACGTATTGTTCGTTGTTCGTTAATATTTTGGTGTCTGATTGTTCTTTTCTTTCGGTTATTTGCTGAAATAAAGACATTTTTATTTTCTATTAATATTGTAAATTAGGAATATGTAAGCTTGTTCTACTTCCACGCAAAAAATACTGAATGATTTAAATGAATGTGTTTAAAATGTAGTAAAGTGGATCACATCAGGATAAGCATAGGCTACAACTTATGTAAGGATTTTTATATTTTGGCTTTAATATAACAACATAATATAGGTCCTCAAAGGAAATTATAAATTTCTTTTTATTTATCTGCTTCTGTTTTTCTCTGAAAATCTGAAAATCTGAAATTCGGGCTGTAATGGAATACCTTACACTAAATTCCCTTTATCGACCCTGTTATAAGCCGAACACAGGGTATCTCTGAGAGGCGATCGAGAACGTCGCGCTTTATGAGGAAATGAAAATAATTTATTTTCTTCGAAATGAAATGAAATGAAATCGAACCTACAAACTTTTATCTTTCATCAAGTCATTATTTAGATACTTTGAATGATATATTTATATAGTTGCAAATAAGAGTAGCAATAAAAAAATTAAAATGACAATACATATAATTTACCTGGTGGTCTTCAACCTGCAAAGCTTCCAGTTTCTGGGTGACCTCTATAGCACTCACTTGGTTCTTGTCTAATACGGCTTGTGGGACACTCTGTAAAGAGAAAGCATTAATTATATAAAAGATTACATAAAAATAAAAAATTAAAATATATCTTTAAATTTTATTCTAAATTCAGGGAAAAACTAACTTTTTTTAGTAAACTTATAGGAAAAAATATTGTACAGGATTTTAATATTCAAGATAAATATAATCAAGTAAACCTACGATTTTTCTTAAGTTAAGTTCGAACCAATGTTACCTTGATTAATGAGAAAAATATTTTTTTTTATTACTGATTTTTTGTGTGTCAAGTGTCGCTACACATCTAGTGAGGGTAACTTGATTAAAATTTTCTTTTAAATTCTATTTCATTATTATTAAAAGTTTATATGAATGTCTATGGGTCAAAAATATAAAAGAGCGCCAATAAAACACTACATATGTAGTGTGTAAAGTATCGCTCGTATCTGTCAAAGTTACCCAGATTGACTATAGTGTTGATTATTTTAAAAAAATGCATTTATTTTCATAGTGGTGAACTAACCTTAGGCACTTCCTTGTCGACAATGGGGTCCTTGGACGGGGACGGGGACGGGGACAGAGCACGTCCCGGGGACGCTGATAACGACTTGCCCGCATTCTGGACACACGGCAGAAAATATACTATTAATATTTACTAAATAAAAAAATAAATAAAATAGCTTCACACTGTATCCCTCACATAGCAGGGTAACCAGAGGGAACCTAGTATTAAGTAATGTAAAGTTCAGTTCCCTACTTTCTGCCTACTTTCTGGAGACATGGCGTGTTGAGTGGCGGAACTCAATACCGCCATTTGCCTCGACAACAGGGCGTAGAAAATATAAATTTATATAGGCTATAGTTTATTTTGAAAATATGGATACCTGATGTGGAACCTTAACAGCCTGTCGTAACTATGAGATATATAGTCATAAATATACTTCCTCGGGGAAAATTTAACAACATGACAAACAATTTCCACCCATGTAACAATAATAAAGGTCTACCTAAAGGTAAAGGTACCTGACGTTGAACCCTAGCAGCACATCTCATATGTAATGTATTTTTTATTATTATGCCGATGCCGAATGACAGACCTTCTGGCCTCTATGTTTAATCAAATTTGATTATTAATTAATAATAATAATTTAAATATTACCTTATCATGATCTTTGGATGGCTTTGGCTTTCTGTGTGGCGGAGGCTTGCCTTCTCCGGGGCCCACGGGCGTAGCTGAAAAAATTATAGTAAAGTTGTTGATGTATCCATTAGATATAATCTGAACTAAGTGTAATCTTTCGAATATAAAGATATTATTTATAGTTTCACGTTAGAGAACCTAGTATTAAGATACTCCGTTCTCCACTTTCCGCCAAATTATACGAGGCATTGCGTGCTGAATGGGGGAATTCAACGTCGGGTTTGTCTTGGTGCCAGAGCGAAGAAATGAACGACCAAAACCATTGTATTACTGTTACATCCTTGTGGATCTACGCTACGACGGTTAAATAATGCATTCTCCCGAAATAGAATCGAACCCATAACGGGTCGGGTCTACATTTGACGAAGAAATTGTCGGCCGCAAAAACACTTTGTTGCACTAATAAAGGTTAGTTGTAGATTGTAGTGTAGATTTGATTTTTCGAGTTTAAAATGAGCAAGCGCTGAAAAAGGCCAACTTCAGGACGAAAGTGAGTATTTGAAGGTGCTATATTAAAAACTAGGTGCTTACACTAAGTTTTGTCTAATTAATCTTATTATTATATTATAGCCAAATTATATGACATTTACATCATTTATATATTATATTGATATACTGTAAAGTTTTAAATACATTCAGTAACTTTAGCTTGAAAGTGGAACAGACCTCAATTCTCACAAACAATCACATTAAAACATTAGAAGACTAGGATATTATCAAGTTACTGACAATGTGTGGACTTTGCGTGCTGCACGTGCAAGGACAGCGGGCGCGGACGTCGCGGCGTGGACGCGGCGCGGCTCACTACCGTAGTGGCGTCGCGGGACACCGAGGGTGTGGTCGATAGGCTGTTGGCACCTGTTTCGGAACCTGGTGGGTTATGAATGGGATTTTTATAGGTCATTGGATTTTAATAATGTGAAATTAAAATGATAATGACAAATAATACACACTAATAATGATGATGACAATGACCTCTAGTTGTGAGCTAAGTTCGATAATGTATGATATATATACTTTTAATGATATGAAAAAAAAATGGAAAAAATGTCAAAACCATAATTTGTTAATTAATTTATGGACTCTAGCAACTATTAATAATTTGTTAGCTGTTATATTAAAAATTTACTTAAATCTTAAACTTTTTTATCTTAAAAATGTTAATAAGCGACACTAGCACTCAAAACAATGTAAATAAAACAATTGTTAATAATATTATTCACAAAAAACACAGACGATAATAAACTTCACCGCTATCCATATTAAATTGCGATTATTCAAATAAATAATTAGACCACTACGACCTAATTATTACCCGTCAATTCAATTCAAAAGCGATGAAAAGTGTTCTACTAAAAGCATTAATTTCAATGATTCAAAATCCACAAAGAACAAAAGTCTAACATATATATTCAATAAAAAAACACACACACACAAAAAGAAATAAAAACAAACCATTTCAAACACTATCACTCAAAAAGCGGTCACCCATCATGCACATTTACCTCGCGGCGTGTTAACACCCGTACCGGCTATAGAGGCGGGGCGCGGCTTGCGAGGCGCGGAGGACGCGCGGCGCACAACCACGCTGTTTGCGGTGTTCGTGTTGGACATTGCACTGCACGGCCTCGAACCTGGTGTCGTCTCGCCTGATCGAGTTTCTATGCAAAAAAAGTTATTATTATGTTATACAGTTCCATTAGCTTTTGTTCAATGGTAAGTACAATGGAAAGAGCATGAAGGCGATGTAGTAAACTTTTTCGTATACTAAATAAGATATTAATGTCATATATTTTTTTATTTAAGTAATCATTTGAATTCCTTTTGAAATATTGTTATTAAAGGTAAAAAATAAATTATAATTTATACTCGAGATAACTTTTCATTTGAACAAAGTTCCTCTGCCCACAATGTAGAACATGATTATAGAGATGCAAATATAAATAATAATAATAAGAGATTTATTTATGAATTAAGTAAATTAGAACAACAGTTTGTGTTTTTATGGTAGTTAGTGCTAGCTGTTTTTATGCATTATTTTTGCTTGAAGCATCGTGTTAAATATAATGAATAATTATTATATACATACTTAGTAAATAAATTATTATTTTAATAAAATTTTCAATTAAATTTTTTAAAATCTTTATAGTTTTGTAGTTTTCATTACTATATGTTAGTAATTCAAATTCCAATTATATTAATGTTATTTGTTCGATTTGGTTGACAAAGTGCCAACAAACAAATAAATAAATGGAATGAAAAAAATTGGAAAAAGCCACATCATTAAATTTCATCATAATATTATCAAAGTATAATATAATTTTGAAAAGTATTAAATATATTACATAGAAAAACTGCATTGATTAAATGAATAAATGGATATATTTAAAAAAAAATGATTGAAGACCAAACTCACCTTAGTAAGTAGAGAAGTTCCATAACCAGAGTTACTCATACAGAGTGTCACAATTAAGACAATTAATTTAGCGGAAAATTATTAGTTATTATATTATCAAACAGTTTTAGTATTAGAGTTAGGGTAGATATTAAAACATATGTAGAATATTAATAATATACTATTAATTGTATTGATACACTCTGTATAAGAAGAGAGAAAAGGCAGAGAAGTTACCTGTTAAACCACGTGTGCTGCAATTTTGATACCAATACCACGAAGATAGGAAGCTTATATCACATTAAAATACCTAACACTAATCACTTACAAAATAGAGTGATTAGTCACAAATTAAAAAACAAAAACTTTTGATCTATTAAAAGAATGTTATTTAATTTTATGAATTTACCAAAAAAATAATAATAATAATTGGAATAAATATATATAAATAGAAACCACATTTTAAAATAGTAAATAACAGAGCTAACCAATTATTATGAAGCCAATTAATTTAATATAAAAACATAATCATTCTGTCATTAAACTATCTTGATATGTCAGTAAAGTCAGTCCAAAACCAAACTTACAAATGGCACAGAATAGAGTGATATCATAGGAATTATTAATAATTTCATATAAAGCATTTAGTTGCTGAAAGCAGAGTTTCCCAGAGCTTTAAGCTGTTCAGGCCAATCTTGAAAGATTCACCCAGAGAAGTGGCACGTAACGTTATGTAGGCGGATGAAAGCAGTGATATATTAAAATGTTAAAAATATATTCTATTAGAACAAATTAACTGGTTACTTATGCGAATAATTAGTTCAAAGAAAAGTCAAAATTTTATAAACATTAAGATTCAATTTCGAACTTTATTGCAATAACAAAATAAAGACTAGATTGTTGATATAACTGTTTTTAAGGCTTTGAAATATTTGTGAGAATTTAACTAACGCAAAGAATTTTATTTGAGAATAGGAAATGGTGTTGGTGTATGTATACGTTTGATGTAAAAGCTCTTCAAAGATAAAAAAAATATATTCATATATATCGATTTGTCATAAAGCAACCGATAATAAGTAAAAGTATACCTGAATCTTTACCATTATATCTTTAATATTAATGTATAGTAAGAAAGCGCTTCAAAAAATATCTATACTAAAGAAATTTTTAAAGTCTAATAAAACAAATTTTCATGTAAATACAAACCCAATACGTAAATGAAACCTAAAATCTCTTCAAAACCAATTACATCACTATATAATTTCGCACAGTAAAGCCCTATCGCATTTAAGGCACAAAAACCCTAGTTTTTTCAAAACGTCGAACACAAAACACCACAAAAACTTTAAAAAAAAACAAAAAAGCAATATTTTTTTTCATAAATTTACTGTGATTTCAGTAAAAACACTAGCCTATTCCGATATTTCAGTACAGTTTCTAAGCAACAAACGCGTCAACATTACGTAAGTTAAGCATATATCTTGTTGCCATGTTGTCGAACTATCGATGCTATTTTATGGGAAGACATAAAATAGACTTCAGTTATATTATGATAATAAGTAGAAAGTCACGTCATACATATATACACAAATATATATGTTTGTATGTTACGTACTAATATATACTGCATCATAAAAATATATATAGACTACATATTTATAAATCCTCTTTTTAAAATCATATTGATTCACAATATGTATTACAATAGATCTGGATTATAAGTATTTAAAAATACAACAACTTGTATTGACAACCAAAACGTTTAAAAATCATCAGATTTAAATTTTCGCATAGTTTATTTATAGTAAATCTAATATAAGAGTTATAACCGGTCATCCATTGACGTATAATACATTTCTCAAACTAACTTACGATTTTAGTTCTATAAAAACAATCCTATCCTATAACCTATGGGTAGGTAGCTACCCAAATGACAGCCTCTAACTCATCAAACGCATACACCCCCAATCCCCCAGTACATACGTATGTTGAGATGCTGCGAGGAGGCGGCGGGGCGCAGGCGGTCGAGGCGCGTCATGGAGTGGGCCCTACCTGGTCGCGCGGGCAGCGTGGGCACCAGGTCGGTGCGGCGGCGCGCCACCGACGACCACATCTGCGGGGAGCGGTCGGGTTCGTCTGAAGATATTGATGGGAGATTGAGTTAAAATGAGAAGAATAAAAAATTGACTTAAAATCAGTAGAAACAAATATTTCACGCCGTTTTCGTATATGGTTGGGTAGGCAGAGGGAATTGCCGTTAAAATACTAAGTCCGTTTCTCGCTTTTCCCCTGGCTGGAATCAAATGTACGACCGTCAACCGTCCTTTTCAGTTAAACACCGCGGATACTGCCTACTTATGCGCGAAAAATTAGTAAAAAATTGTCATATTATCAACTTCAAGCTGTATCCTACACACATCAGGGGAGGCAGAGGAAACCTAGCAGTAAGACACTCCGTTGCCCACTTTCAACCGATTTCCGGAGGCATTGCGTGTTGGGTGGCGGAAATCCAATGCCGCGCTTTGCCTTGACATCAGATCGAAGAAATGAAAATATAAATTTAAATAAATATTTCATTCCCTCGAGTGGGAATCGAACCCACAAACTACGTTTACAGTCACACACTTGTTTCACAATTAACTCTATAAACCAAGATGACGTTAACTTCAAAGAATTCTAGCACATAAAGTTTATTATTACGTCACACGTCTTACCATATTCGACAAGGCTGTCATTAGCATTTCTTTGACGCGATTCCGTGTTCTTAGGATACGAGTGGCTATCTTTTAGAAATACTTGACAATTTAATAGAAATAGCGCGATATGGAGTTCAAATTTTATCAAGGGGAATAACGTATTTTAATTACTTTAAACTGTTACCAGTGTTAACAGTTAAAAATACACATAGACCAATCGGTTAATATTTAGGTGGAAAAAAGAGAACGTAATGAGTTGGGAGTTTCATTTAATCCACTATAATTATTGATGCATTCCAGGGAGTGATCTATTTTTCTCGATCTGTTAACAAGTTACAGCGCGGCGTTGACTTCAACCACTCAACAATAAAAAAGAAATTGTGTCAGATCGTTTATTTCTCCGTATCTAGTCTCTCGTAAGACGTTAAAAATTAGAAGAAAAAAACCGTCATAAAATAGCCTAATACATTTCTATTTTAAGCCGTAAGCAAAAAGAAAATCAATAAAACCAGTACATTTAGAAAAAATCTTAAACAGACTAAGTGCAAAAAAATGACAGCCAAGTTAACAAGCTACGTGTAAAGAATGACTAAGTAATATTAATAAAAGGTGATTTGCATAATTACTTACAGAGACTTCTAAACATAATTCCTTGGCGGCGTGATGGGAGAAACGGTTAAATAATTAAATATCACATTAAGTGGTCGAGAGAAATTTCAAGACAAAATTTTTTAAAAGAAAATGGTAGGAAAATTTTAGTGAGTTGACATTACTGGTTTCTATGTTTTTAACAATATAATATTGCATTGAAATAAAACATATAAATATAATTCAAATTCTTACACAACAAAAGCTTCATACAGTTTAAAAATAAACCCAATAGTCAATTATTTTTTTAATGTAAGACCGAATAACCATCAACCCTATACACTTAACTCAAAAAAAAAAAGCTTACCTTTAGTATCAGTATCGGACGTGTCCAGTTGCAGTGCAGACGCGCGTCTCGTGAGCGGCGCAGACGCGAACATCACATTTGTTGTTGATGCCGCCCTGAAATCAGTAATTTTTATGTTCTAGTAAAAACTTAATTTTGATTAATTTTAACTATTAGTAAGTTATTTAACTACAAGACACATTACATACTACAGTATTGGTTATTTTCCTTTTATAATACTTTAAATATTATATTCAATTCATACACAAAAACAATTTTACATTAAGACATTACATTATAGGACACATTCATATAAAACTACAGTAATTGTTAAAATTATATTAAATTAGTAGACAATAAAAACAGCAAGCAAAAAATATTTTTATTAGAAATTCTATTTTTTCATATACGACACAGTGTAGAAAAAAATGGTTAGAGAGTGTTACCCAAGATGCTGCATGCAATGTGGAATTGTGGAAAAAAAGAAAGTGTTAAGTCTAGTAGTAAACATTTATTTCTATATTTATCTATTAAATATATTGAAATTTAATTTAAAAAAAATTAAAGTTCAAAATACTATGGTTACATAGTAAGATCTTTGATTTTCTTGATTATTATACATTTTAAATGAACATCTTAAACCCGATTAATCGTCGGCGGTAGTTTGATGTAATAAAGTCAAAGTATTTTATTTAAAAAAAAAAAATAACACGCTTTATTTGTTAAACGTCAATTAATTGACAACCAATCCACTAAAATTACAGCCAGACCTGAGAAGAACCGGCGCAAGTAACTCAGTAGATTTTTTTTAAATCAATTGTTTCCATATACATATAGCATATAATAATGATGTCAATTGAAAAATTATAAAAAAGATCACATCAGGCTACCCGTGACTACGGGACCACCGCAAATGTTCAAAATGTCGAGTCTCCAAAAATATACGCGATTAATCCGGTTAGTTTCCTTTAAAACTGTTATTACTTACTTTGGTTACCTACTACATATAATAAAATTGTATACGATGCAAAAACTATATATAATATAAGAAGACAATATTATGTATCATCCTGTTAAATGTACTAGCAAACTTAAAAAAGGCCGTTGTGGCAAAATGAGCAATCGTCTCACTATAGACATAATGGCTTTAAGTTCGATTCCCACCCGAGGGAATGATCGACTATTTTCAATAAGACAGAGTGTCTAACACTAGGTTCCCTTTGTCTATATATATATATATATATATATATATATATATATATATATTTATTGTTTGTACATCTACTTGTTAACCTGTTTACTTAAGCTATGCTAAAAACTTACTAAGCTTTAACTACAATATATTGTGCTAAATTAATTGCCAGCGTCGGCTCGCGATACCGCTGCGCAAGATAAAATAATTAGGTCTCAAGTAAATTACTATATAGAAACGTGTTGTTGACGTGTTTATATCGAATTCAATTTCTAATACTCGTTTGTAATTAATTCCGTTAAGTTATCAAAGGCTTCTGCACTTGTAATGTACTGAATTGACTAAGTCCAAAATATCAAAAAATTGGCCATTTCCTTCTTTCTTTATTTGTCAATTTTGAATATACAATGTGAAAAAGCAAACTTATTTGTCGCAGCTTTTCTATCTACTAAGCGAGTGATATAAATATTAGTGTACATAGCAAAATTCCACCAGATTTCATTAATTTTTATACTTAAAATGTTTCCGATTCGAAAAAAATGTTTATTTAAATATAATAACTATCTTTAACTATAAAAAAAACTATTAAAATATATATATATATAATAAACTTTTATTTCCTACATGTTCTAATAGTCTTAATCTGTAGTGGTAATTTGATGACTATTCAGAAAACAGATAAAAATTTTGAACGTAGCGGGATTTAAATTCGCGTACGTCTAAATCCTGTTCCAATTTCCGAATTTCTTCTTAAATACGCTTTCCTTTACAGACAAAGTAGCAGACACAGCTAGTATATATTATTATTATTTTTTTAAATCTCAGTAAATTCCAATAAAAGTTGTAACGCAATGGTTTAATATAGAATTCGCCACGTTTTATTGCCATTGTTACCGAAACAATAAGCTACTGTCATTTTGGATGTTACGGCATAGGAAGAGAGAGGGGCTTTTGTTTTTATTTATGAGCGCGTTTGGTGGCAAAAACCGGGACACCGTGATAGAAATTTAAAAAAAAAATCATTAAAATATTAAAGTAAGTATTTGATAAAGATCGGTGTAAAAGTGATTTTATGTAAAGCGACATGGTTCTGATATAGCTGTGTAGGTAAAATTAACTTGAGGTGCTAGTGTTAGGACGCTAATATGTCCCACGCATTCTGGAGGCATTGCGTGTTAAGTGGTGGAACTCAACGCCGCGCTTCGCCTCGTTACCGAAGCGAGGTAATGAAAATATCAAATATTTAATTTCGTCAAACCCACAACCTGCCGCGATTGCTAAAATAGACAAAAATATATTTTTAAAGCAAACTGTAATCCTACAATGACATGTAAATGCAAAAAAAAAATACATTTAACTCATTATAATGAAAAACGTAGAAAATTTCCAAAAAATGATAGTATAATTATTTACGAAACAAATAAACAGAACGAGCCAAGTATTCACTTTGTCGATAATTTCCACATCTGCTATACACATGATAATGTTCCATCAGCTATTAATAAACAATGGCGATGCTAATTTATATGTAAATGCTTGTCGCTATGTCGATAATATTTCTAATAAATATTTTTATTATCTTCAATTTTTAAGTAAAATTTATGGACACATCGCATGTTGAGTGGCGAAACTCAAAGATGTGCTTAGTTTTGTTAGCAAAAAGAGTGACAAAATTAAAATAACTCATTCCCTCGAGTGGGAATCGAACTCACAACCATTGGGTTAACGATGGGCGCAGGACGGCTAATGGGGATATCAACCTATCTCTTAGATAAACTAAGTTCCTTTTAGAACTGCAAAAAAAAAACTCTCAATTTGAAATCAAACATCAAAATTTGTCATGAAAGCGTCTACGTATACATATTTACTTTATAATTTACACGTAAATATAAAAATAACAATATACATTTTATATGACACACGTATTCTAGGTGAGCGATTAGATAAAACTGATCCGTATCGACTTGGCGTGGAAAGTTTCCTACGGAAGCATATTTAATTTATATGTAATAAAAATATTGTAAATTTTTGATAGCCGTATTTTAGTGAGAATTATTAATATTAATTAAGTAAAAAAATTACAATTAAACATGAGCATTGAATAACTTTATCTTCATTTGGAGAATCGAAAAACAAACTAGCAATCTATATAAGATGACAGACATACTTACTTAATATATATACTTATAACATACGGCTTCGCCCGCTTGAATCATATTTATTATTATGAAAATTTTTATTTTATATGTATTCCATATAATATTTTTAAAATTTTTCAAAATGCCTTCTTGGTGGGTATCCAACTTATGAATATAAACATCTGTTCAAATTTCACGTTTCTACGGTTACGGCTGTGCGTGCGAAAAATTAAGAACATAGTGTCCGGACACTCAATTCAAATCAACGTTTCGCTTTAGGTAGAATAGGTAGTGGCGCATCTATATCTGCATTAGTTCGGAATGTAGGTCGTTTTCATCAGATTCGGCGTAAGCGTCAATTGAGTATTCAGCTCAGTGCTCGAGTGCGTATAATAGTGACTGCATAAAACAATACAAGTACTTATTTCGATATCAGATGGCAAAAATTAATATATTTAGTTATTTATTTATAAGAGAATAAATTAATATCTTGCGGATTTTATCTACAATTTTCTTATAGACTCTATTCTTATTAACATGGTAAGATAATCAACAATTGTATCTCGTACTCCGGACCACTCATTCCACCAAATTTTCGAGACATTGCCGCACGGCAGAACCGAACGCCGCACCTTGATTTGTTACCAGAACGAGGGCATAAAATAATATTCATTTCTTCCAGCGGAAAACGAACCCACAACCGTCGCGTTTCCTTTTACAGTAATTATATTAAACACGTTTCAATTAGTGTAGTCAACAAACTTAATGCTTTATAGACTCATGTATGACACATACATAGTTAATATTACAAACAAAAGGGTGACATCGCCTTCGTCGCCTTCAAATAGATCCACTGCATGGAAAATCCAGTTTTTTCCTGATATCGCAGAAATTATAATAGTGAGAGAAGGTTGGACTGGACTAGATTTTTTGTTACTAAAATTTTTGGAGTGGGCATGGCACCAGTATCACTCTCCCATTTCCTATGCCAGTGACGGTAGGGGAGCACTAAGAGAGGATTTTCTCTGTCTTGCCGAATTTTAACTTTCAAGTTAATTTTTTCTTTCATCTGTGCCTCACATAAGCTTTTCAACAACGAAAGAATTTTATATAGAAGTATGTATATAGATACCACAATACCTTGTAAAAGAGTTTTGAGCACCACTAGATGCATTGCGTGTTGAGTGGCGGAACTCAACGCCGCAAATAAAGAACACGTTCAAATTATTATGAAATTAGTTTAAGTTTGCTATTTAATTAATAAATTATTTTTACCTTTAATAAGTCCTAAATACATCTAAGATAGCGTGAGAAATTTAATTTTCATCTACTGAAATATCCAATTAACGCAGATTTCAAAAACATTTAATTATAATAATATAAATATATAATATAATACTTATATACATGTATAAAGTATAAATAGATTATCTGTCTTTATTATTCTGTGTGTCAGACTGTGACTAAGTCATAGTCCGGAAAAAGCGGAACGCAAATTTCAATTTAACGTCCAGTCTAAAATGAGCTTTATTTTTTAATAAAATTAAGCTTTAAATTTAAATAGAAAACTAGATAAATAAACTACTGTAGTCTCAATGGAAGAGTAAAATAAGCAAACGACCACTTAAAGTGTATTTATTTCAACATTCGATTCACTGTTAATACTTTCACCGTTTCGGGGTCTGGAGGGTTTTGTTTTTGCGGAGAGATGATTGATCATTTAAAACGGAATAGCGACTTGGGTTGTATCGATAGAACTCATCCAGTCTGTATGGAGAAAATAGTGACAAATTACTTTGCTTTCCAAATAGCCTTCTAAGTGATTAAAGGACATAGTAGAAAAAATCGGAAAACGACATGTCTTGACTAAAGCTCTAATTTAGCTTTTAATATGAATAATCGTAGTATATAATAGCAGATATTAACAATATATAGATCAACATTGGATTTAAAAAATTACAAATAACAATTCACTATTTACATACCATACACTGATACCAAATATTACTTTCATTTTCCAAGAAAAAAGAAAAATCTGCTGTTATTTTTATTTAGCGGCGAAATGACAGCTTAACCGTATCGCCTTACTTATTTGTGTCAATATGTACGCAGAAAATAATCTCCCTCAAAGAAAAATATACCTATTGACTTAAGTTACATGTTACATTTTTCTAATACAAGTAAGACAACATATGTGGCTCAGGGGTGTGTGCGGCTGTAAGTGCGACAGATCGGGGTTCAATTCCCACGCAAGAAAGTATAATATATTCATTAATTTTCCGCCGCGTTAAGTCCCGTTACGCAATCCACAATGCCTCCAGGCTTCGACGGACTGTGGTAAACAGAAGTGTTTTTATGGGAACAACGTAGTATTTTAACACTAAATTCCCAGATTACAAAAACTCTAAGCTACAAGCTGTTTATACCATCTAACAGATAATTAATTAAAACGAACCATAGATTAAATCAATTTAATCTTAGGGAGAGAATGGAATAATTCTAATGCAATTAAACACAACACTATGCCTAATTGAACCAGCGGCTTAGGTGTTAATCAGTTATCAAGGGTAGGCTTATGGGGTTTGGACACGAATCGGGTTAATATGTTAATTGTTAGAGGGTAAATGACCATATATATATGTTTGTCATTCATTACAGTGTGTTTGTTTATTACAGTTTGGACGAGTAGGATTTAAGGAAAGAAAAATAATAAAGTAAAATTTTAACGATGATAATGTCAGTAATGATAACGACACAAATGAGTTATAATAACACATTTATATAAATTTCTCGTTCAGTGGTCAGAGCGCTAGCGACCTAAGGTTTACGTTTTTTTAAATGATACATTTATAAGCAAATGCCAACGTGGTAGGTACTGTTGGAAAGTGTTACTATAAGCGATAGTTTTAGGTTCGATTTATAGGAATGTTGATATTAGAATAACTTAAGTCTCTAGAAGTTTATTTGATAAAGGCTTTCGTTGCAACCAATCACCATTATTGACAAACACTTCAAGAGAGATTCTGGCTACTTTTTACATGACCATAAAAAGAATATAAGTTTTAATAATTCTAATAGGTATCTTTATTTAAATATTTTATACAAAATTTGTAGAAATAAAATAATACTAATATACACTACTATATACAAATCCATGCTTAACATGCAATTAGCTACTGCAAAAATAAAGTGAATATAGTGAAAGAATGATTAAAAAAGTAGTAAATAAATAAAAAACATAACAAAAATAAAATAAAATCGCTTACAGTGATTCAAAAAAGTTCATCTGATCTATGGGGTTGGTACTGGAGGTGGAAAAAACATAAAAAAATTAGTGCAAGAAACAAAATTTTCCCAAATTAAGTAAATCCGACACCATGATGGGACTTGAAAAAAAACAAAGCAAAGCAAATTTCTACTAAAAATGGTCCGAGAAATTTCATAAATACCCTACCGTTGCGTGCAAGCGAAGATATGAAATAACTATACTCAGAGACATTAGTTAAAAAATAAATAACATTACAATTATATATATGCATATATATCTACATTTAGTTAAAAAAACTATGAAACTGTTCAATAAATAAAACATTATGAAAATATTTCTTTTCAAATGACGAATCACTATTTATATAAACTATATAATTCGAAATCATACGCAACGGTAAGTTCATTTTTTATTTATAAACTAAAAATATCTAAAGAAAACATAACATCGACGCCCCCAAGCAATAATCCTGAAAGCAACTTCTAAAATATATCATCATGTGCAAGAAAACTTCAATTTTCGGAATATTTTAGGACGATTAATCAAAAGCAAGTAAGTGTTGGGGGTTTTTTATTTTTAAAATATCTCAATTACCAAATTATTCCTAGGGGCCGTCAATATACAATGGCTTAATTGAATACATCCGGCAGCAGTCATTTAGCTTCACTTAAAATGTTGTGAAGTTAGCAATAATTGGACCATCTTGGTGATAGCAATTCGTTATCAATCAGAAGATAAAACAATAAATAATATTATCAATGTAATAAAACAAAGAAATATAAAGAGGTATCAATTCGAACTGATTGTTGTAGCTATTGTATAATTTCTAACTAAGATATCAAACATAAATACAAAATAAAATTATATTATATATAAGGAAAAAATTAAAATTACTTGAAGTTTATAAAAAAATCCAGTTTCTATTTATCTCACGAAGTTTGCCTCACGCATGTTCAAAAAACGCTTGGTGCGTTTCTCCTAACAATGTAAGTCCTCAGCTGGAAAAAAAATGACCTAACCCAAAAAATCTATACAAAGACATACCTGCGCGCAGCCCAAAAGAATCCAGCTGAATCCACCGGCTCTAGAAGCCGGGGTGTGGATGAACCGAAGGCGAACGCAGGCCGGGGCGACGAGCGTGCCGCACGCGCGCGTTCTAAACGCTCAGTGCGATCCTTCTCACGTTGCAAGAGGGCTTCCCGGCGGGAAACTGACGCCTCCCATATTGCACGTTTTCGTTCTTCCACCTGAGGGAAAAGTAAAAGACATATGTATTAAATAGATTAAGACATACATATACATATAGTAATTGTTGTTTCATAATATTCAATTCAATTAACTACTTATTACTTTAAAAATCGATAAAATTGCAAAAAACAACAAAAAACAATTATTTTCATATATATACAACAACATTCAAAGTCATAAAACAAACACTAGTCTTTAAAATCATTATGGTAACTCGCGGGAGACATTCATTATGTTATTAGATACGTCCGTCCGTTAGTCTTACATGGGGTTTTGATTTGCCATTTACATATTAATTTCTTATAGGTATAATTTTAAATTGCTATAGGTAATATATAGCAACTGAGCCATTCATTAGAGAAATTACATAAGTCATTCATGATTTTACAAACTTATTATAAAGAAATGAATGTATGCTTATGTTGGTGAAGATATTTTCAAGCTTCAAATCGTATTCTGCACATAGCAGGGTAGGCAGAGAGAACATGGGAACCTAATATTAACAATCCGTTCCCATTGAGACACGTCCATATCCCACTTTCCGCTGTATTCTGCAGGCATTGCGTTCGTGGGAATCGAACCCACAGAACCTGACGCGATTGCCATGAATGACCTCAACTATTATCTTATGTCCTTAATAATAATAAAGGTACATACATAACTGGCATTCATAGCATATGAGACTAAATAATATTCTTTCTATTCTAACTCTAAAATGAATCCTATTAACATTATCATTAATAGCTCAGCTTTTTATTCAAAATATAATTTTTATACAAGTTATTTTTTTTAAATTATACGCGGCAGCTACCAAACACAAACAAACCTGTTCACATAAGCGAGAGATTTTCAACTAATTAGATTATATATATTTTCTTATTTCCACGTCGTATCAATTAGTTTTAACTTCTGTCATGGCGGAGTCGTAAACGCTTAATTTAATCATAATACAAAATTATTTTCGTTTTCTTATGGAATATCTCGCCTGTAAACGCGACGGTTGTGGGTTCGATTCCCATTTGAAGAACTAAAATATTTACTATATTTATTTTATTGCTCTGGTATAAATATTTCATCTCCTCGAGTGGGGATCGAACCCACAACCAGTCGGTTTTACGATTACACTTTGTGCCCCTGGCCACCACGACTGGCCCCAATAATAAGAATTACATTCAAATCCACATTTGTATGCTTATATCACTCGGGAAAATTTAATGAATAAGTATTAAACTTAATGTGCAATTAAAATATTTAAAAATATATTCAAAACCCGACTTGCTGATAAATTAAATTAATAAATCCAGTAATATTCGTGCCATCAAGAAAAATCTAACGACGTATGATTTATTCAAATCGGGGGCAACCCAAGGGAACCATGCAAACAGACGCGCTAAAAACATAAGCCTTCTTATAGGTTTTATTATAGACAAGAAAAACCATGTAAAATAAATATACAAAAATATTAAAAAAAAAAATAGTAAAACACAAAAAAAAAACAAAGAATCTAAAACAAAACGAAGGGAACACAACGCTTATCACCAAAACTTTCACTGTCTACGGGAGCGCAATGCTCATGATTAATAGCTCACGCATGGAGGCGACTCCAAGCGTGAAATCAATCATTAACCAGAATAAACTGAATGAATGCAAGCAGACCAGATGTCTTGTAAACGCGACCATCGTAGCTTCGATTCCTACTCGGGGCAACGAATCACTTTCACTTCCGAGCAACACAAAACTAATAGTTAACTTTAAGTTCAGACTCAGGATGCGGGATAAAGCGTGAAAGTGAAGTCAAAGAAAAATTAAAAAAAATAAACATAGCTGGACAAGTGTGTACTATAAAATAGTATAATAAAACAACTTTTAACGGCCATATCTTGAGGTTTATTTTTGATTTTTATAACAGACTTAAGTGAAAGAGATGAAAGAAGAGGGTGTCAAATTCTAATTCCTGTTACAGTCTCTCCAAACAAAGTAGGAAGTTCTTTTTGGGAGCCGTTTGGTGTTGTTCCATATAAGAACTTACGACATGATTTATATTAAAGACTTCAATTTACTTCATTAAATTTATTATAGAATGATGAAAGACGTCAATAACGATGGTAATATTTTTGACAGTTAATACCCATCAGTAGTGACTTACTGACACACCATCGATTCGTGCATTCAAGGTTGTAATGAAATCAAAAGTCAAAAATATACAATTTATGAATTAAATAAATTATTTACACGTACTAACCAATAGCTGATAAATTTGTTTGGTTGACGGTTGACGCGCTAATCTTAGGAACTATTGGTTCATGTTGAGTAATTCTTCTTGTGTAGGGTAATCCATTTATCGGGGAAGGCTAAAGATAAGGCCAGTTGTGACTGAGAGGCACAATCATACGATTGTAAGCACGACAGTTTGGGGGTTCAATTCCCACTCAAACCTCAAAAAAACTCAAAAAAAAAATGTTTAATATTTTTATGTCCTCGCTCTGGTAAAGATACATACTTAAGGTCCGCCACTCAACATACATTACCTCGAGAAGTCGATGGTAATTGAGGAACAGAAGGGTCTTAAGGGAAACCGAGTGTCTTAACTCTTCGTTACAAGATCCTACAATGTGAGGGATTCATCGAGAAGCTAAAAAAGAAATATCCTCGTAAAATATATATTCTGACAAATTTATGTCTTAAAGGTAAAATAAAACAAAGATTACTATTCCAATAAGCAATTCTTCACACATGTTCCCCATAAAAGTTTCGAGCTAAATTATAAATACACTGAATGGGTGGTCTTGTGCCTTACATCTACTACCATAGACACTTTAACTGTGATAGTAAAGAACTTGAGCCACATTGAAACATTTTGCATTGCTAAGTGCTTGCAGTGAGCTATTTTCAGCTTCACGCCGAGGGGGCCTAGTGTCAAGACACTCCGCTCTCCATTTTCCGCGGAATTCTTGAAGCATTGTGTGTCGAGTGGCGAAACTCAATGTGTTGCTTCGACACCAGATAAAAATATTAAATATTTCATTTCCTCGAGAGGCAATCGACTCCTTAAAGTACATCTCTATAATACTACTTAATAGTTAAACTCAAAAGGATCAAATTATAATTTCTTCAATATTAATTTTTAAAACGAAACAGGATTCAAATCTCTTTGGATATCTAAGCCATACGATTACATATCTGTACATTACAATAGTCAAAAGAAAGTGCCTATCAAATAGGGAACAGAAAAAATAAAAAAATACTTATAACTAGATTCACAGTGTTTTAAATGTTTATTCTGTAAAAACATCACAGTTAACCCCCGAGCCAGAATCGAACCCCCACAACAACATGATGGAACTACGACCTTAAATCCAACACAACACACCAAGCAAGCAACAGTGCGTTACATAAAAACTAACAAGTAACCGGCTACGCCACCGATCCTGAAGGAAATCGTTATTTCCGTCGCGACCACTTACTTAGTTCGCTTTGTTGGGCGAGAGGTTAATTTTAAATATTTTTGATGCAGTACAACGCGCCGACGCGTATTTTAGTACTCTCACCAATAATAGCCGCGTGTTTAGAATGTTTCAGATGGAACATAATGAGAATATGTAGAATAGAGGCCTGTCGTAACGCAGGGAACTGTGTGACTGAAAATTCGACTGGTTGTGGGTTCGATCCTCACTCGAGGAAATGAAATATTTTGTTAAAAAAAATCAGCTTCACATCAGCAGAGGGTACCTAGTGAGAAGACACTCCGTTCAGCACTTTCCGCCGAATTCTGGAGGCATTGCGGGTTGAGTGGTGTGTCAACTCAACGCCGCGCTTGAACTCTACACGACACCAGAGCGAACAAATGAAAATAACAGTTTTAAATACAGTCGCACTTTGTGCTCCTGCGCCACGATTAGCCTCAAATATTTAGTTAACTTTATATATACATTTCTTCCCTCTGGTGGCAAAGCGCGGCGTTCAGGTTCGCCACTCAACATGCAATGCCTTCAGATTTAGGTGGAATGTGGAAGTGTAATGGAGTGTCATAACACTAAGTTTCATCTGTCTTCCCTGGTGTGTGAGGAATACAGCGTGAAACTGATTGATTGATTTTATTTTTAGAATAGTTCTCCGACGTTGGTGTCAGATATCGAGTTTTAAAAGTGACAGCGTATAATTAAATGTAATTTAATATAGTACATTGCTGTTTTACACAACAATTTACGTTATTTGGAACAGAATACGATACCTATTTAAAAATTTAAATATAGTGGGATCAAACTTACGCCTGATGGAAACTGTCCATGATATCTGACCACTAAGGTATACTTTGAAAGTATTTTTTACAAAATATATGCCTATCATTATTCTAATTCTTCTCAAAATCTAAGTTCAAATTTATTAATATAATTATTAAAATCTTTGTTTGCAACATTTCCTAAAAGGCAAATGTCGTCCTGACCACTAAGCCGCGTTTAAACAAAACGAAAGGACCAACGCGAACAGAATCTGTAACAGTACACCTATATCGAGTATCATAATTCGAATTTTAGCTTTAATTTCAAGTTACCGAGTAAATGTCGAATATAACTTGTTTTAAAATGTGACACGTTTTACATATCTGTGAACTGAGAGGTCAGTCTTGGCGCAGGTGCACAACTGTGACTGAACGCGACTGGTTATGGGTTCGATGCTAACTCGAGGAAATGATTTCGTCATTAGATACTTTTTAAGTAAATGGAGTGTCTTAACATAATGTTCCCTCTGCTTGTCTTGCTGTGTGCAGGATAAAACGTGAAGCTGATCCTTATATGAAAGTTTTGACTACTTTAGTTTAATACTATAATAAATAACAAAGAAAACACTCATGAAATACCTTAGAATGAGAGGGTCCCCAAGTACCCGTACACACTCCGACCACCGTCCGTCTCCGACCTCATAATTGACGTACATTATATAACACATAAGAGATGACCCGGTCACCCGTTGCCGTATGAAATATGAATGTCTGTATGAATGTAGAATGCATGGTAAGCGTTCTTTTAACGCACGTTCGAGCTCTACTAGAATCTAGATCAATATAAACAAACGGTGGTCACTAATTTACATACATTTCTATAGAAAATACTAAATTATATTTTATATTACTTATATTTTAAAACAGAAAAGTTTGTTTGGTTGAACGCGGTAATCTCAGAAACTACTGCTTCGAAGATAAAATATATTTGAGTTGGATATTCCATTTATCGAGGACGGCTATATTACATGACGTTAATAGTTTTTATATGACCTACTATAGATACTTATAGTTCCCTTCCTTACATTCATGTATCTTAAACAATTCTCAGGCGTCTTGAGATGCCGTTTTCAACAAAAACACGAGCCCTACATCTATCTATTTTTCATAGGAAGTCAAACATTCTTAAAATGGTATCTCAAGATCGATCTCAGAGGTCGGAGCGATTTATAAATATGGGCTTTAGTTACTCGCATTTGTCCTCTTCACGAAGCCTCTAGTGAAAATGTCTTTAGTTCCTATTATAGTAAAAACAAAATTTAAATAAATATTAATTAAAATAGTTGATAACATAACAAACTGTTAAATCACTAACTAAAAGAAATAAATACATATAAAATTGAAAATCAGAAAGAAATCAATGTAGAATGTGCCTTAAGACATAAAAAAGGAAATATTTTTTACTCTCCCAAGAAAAAGCGAACGCTTGACATTAAACGAGGGTACTGGACGACGGCCAACAACTTGGTCATTTACTTGACTGTAGTGCTCGCAGCTTTGCTTATTAAAATTTGAAATAGAAATGTATAAATAGAATAATATATTTAATAAATAACAAGGTACAAGGGTGTGACTGTAACGCGACGGTTGTGGGTTCGATCCCCTCTCGAGGACGTGAAATATTTATTTACATTTATATTTCCATTTCTTCGCTCTGGTTTCGAGCAAAAGGCATTGAGTTCTGCCACTCAACACGACAGAAAGTGGGGAACGGAGTAACACTGGGTTCCCCCTGCTGTGTGCGGGATACAGCGTGACGCTGATTAAAAATAATATACGCCATTTTCCTTTGAAAATATTTTGAAACATTTAAAAATGTGCCATAACTAAGTAAGTTACTTTTAAAGAATACAAATGTTTTTGTTTTAAAAATTAAAAACTATGACTTAATAAGACTTAACATATTCTTATTTACAGTTCAATTCATTCAACTCAATAAATTCTAGAAAATTTATGTTGAAATGGAGGGAAAAGAGTATCTTAACACTCTTAACCGTTATATCAATCCGTATTCGCGCAAAGCGTGTTAAGCATAGTGTTAAGACACTCCGTTCTCCACTAACCGTCCTAATTTTTTTTGTGCGTTGAGTGGCACGGTACGCTCAAAAAGAGGCAACCAAACCCGCAACCATCCTTCACGAAAAAAAATTGAGAAGCAAAACAATAAAACCTATATATATATATATATATATGTATATATATATACTTATTTATAAGTAGGTAGATATATATATATATACATATATTTACATCGTAAAATACCTAAGTTTGACCGCGAGAGCTGTGACATCATCGGACAAGGACGCGGTTATGCAACGCGGGCGTCGGCAATCAGTATATCGTGTTTTAAACATTACTCGTTTTAAATGTTAAGTAATAAATTGAATATTTAAAAATTATATTAAGCATTAAAACAAAAGAAAACAATAACTTGTGACTGTAAAACCAACTGGTTGTGGGTTTGATCCCCACTCGAGGAGATGAAATATTAATTTAAATTTATATTTCCATTTCTTGGATTTCTCGCTATGGTGTCAAAGCAAAGGGTGGCGTTGAGTTCTGGCACTAAACACGCAATGCCTCCAGAATTCATAAGATGTGGGAAACAGACACTGCCGTGTGAGTGACCCGCGTCTCTCTTAAACAGTATAAGCGCCCCGACCACCAGCCATACATACGGTCACGTAACGGCCTAGCGTAGCCTAGTGTTAAGACACTCCAACGGTTTTCAAGCAACTTTAGAGTGAACTCTAGCACGAGTACTATTATTTTCTTCCTTATTTTTATATTACATTCACAAATATTTGCCTTGGTCAAAACTTAGGAGCCAGTCATTGAGCAACTGGTAGCACGACAGGAAGCGAGTTCCATTCCAAGTGGAGATAACGAAATATTTAATATTTTCATTTCATCATTATGGTGTTTCTTTTTTCTCAACAATTGTGGAGAAAAAAGAAACACCGGCGGAAATGAGGTACATAGTGTCTAAACACTAGACTCCCTTTACACATATACTGATGTGTGCGTGATACTGCGTTAAGCTAAATAAAATAAACAAATAATACAAAATGAAAATTTTAGAACGGATATAGAGGCAGTTGGAGGCTTTTGCCCGACCAGTACGCACAATGTGATAATTTGTGAATGCAATATCGACACTCTAATTGAATCTCGAGACTGCATTATGCAAGTACCTACGTATTAAATTTATTTTTACCGACTCAAAGAGTAGGTAGTATTGTTAAGCAAGTTTTAACTTGCGCACACGTGGATGGGCAAACGTATAAGAGAGAGGAGAGTATAAATTAGTGCTACAACACTCTCGTTCCCCATTTGCCGATTAATTTTGAAAACATGTAGTGTGGTGGAAACCGCTGCCTAAGTCAGTAATTAGTAATTCGAATATGTTGAAGTGTATAGAGTACACTATAAAATGACAGTCTAGTTAAATATTAAGTAAAAAGTCATTTTAGATTTGACTGACAAAAGAATGGAAGATCTATATGGGTGCCGAATTCTATGTTCACTCGGGATTAAGTTCAAGCTCTTGTGATTTGGCCATTTTATACCACCAGGCACCAAATCAAATATCAACTGCATACTTATAGTAGAATTAAAAAAAAAACAAAACTTATTATTTATTATATACCTATCAAATAATATATAATATTAATAATAACATCACAGATTACCGTAATGACGCCAAAGCGTCTATACACAAAAAAAAAACAACAATCTAGTGCAACGTTTCTAGAATAACCTATACGAACGATATTACTTCTTATCAGAACTGATAACTGATATCAGCCACTTCATCATATAGAATTATGGCGATCAACGCTCTACATAATATGTACGTAGTTACCAATTTTATATTCTTTGAGGCCCCTCGTGACGTAGAGGTACAAGCGTGCATTAAACGCGACAGGTTGTGGCTTCGATTCCCACTTGACAAAATGTAATATTTAATGTACAAGCGAGGAAATAGAAAATATTAAACATTCATTCCCCCGTTTGGAAATCGAACCGAAATCTGCGCCACAACGACGAGTCGTTTACACCAACTTGATTTAAATCGAGACTGGCGTCGATGAAGCATTCTGCATACGCATCTACTTTGTAGAAATAGCATAAAGTTACGTATTTCAAGCTTGGTTAAACAGAATTTAGCACCAAGATTCGTCACCAAACACGTTATACATCTGATCGACAGAGAAAAACGGAAAGATTTACCTATCGTCCTCTTCTATAATCATGAGTACGTATGGAGCGTACTAAATGTTACACGTGGGAGTATTTTCCTATACAAACGCTATTTTATCCCTTGAAAGCGATTTCCGCCATGCCGTGCCTATTTCTATCAATCGAAGGAAATCCTAAACTAATCAGACAAGTTAAAGACCGTGCCCTGTACAAAATGATTTATAGTAAAAAATATTTACAAAACTGCTATTTATTCTTAGCTCCACACTGTTTTCTGCATTTAGCAGGGAAAGAGAGGCAGAAAACCTGTGTTTAAGAGACTTTGTCCCCGTTTAGACGCTTCTGTTACCTCTTTCCGCCGAATTCTAAATGAATTGTGTGTGGCGGCACATTACCAGAGCGATAAAGTGAAAATATTTGATTTGCTCGAATGGGAATCGAACCCACAATCCGTCGAATGCACAATCACAGCCTTGTGCCCCTGTGCCACGGCTGGCCTCAAAAATAACTTAAAAATTTTTAAAAGTTCTCTAATAAACTTAACATTCGTGAAATTGAATAAGTAAACAAATAATAAATAAATTTCTTCTAATGTCTTAACGAATCAAAGTTATATATAAATAACATGTATAGTTATATATATATATATATATATATATATATATATATATAAATACGACGCATCCGGCGAAATTCATTAAACTGTTGAAGACAAACTATATTAACATTAAAATATTAAAGTTTATACATTTTGAGATTTCTCATTACAAAAAATACTAAACCGATTTTGATTATAATGATTCGTCTGATTCAAATCTTTTTATTACTAGGAATCATTATTAAAAATACAAATAAATCTTTTTATTAACATACAAACAGACAGACAGACGAGACAACTAACCAATAAATTCTCATTACGCTGTCTTTAAACCGGCACCATCCGTGCCGAGTGTGGGCACTGGTAAATTACTATTTATTGTACTATACTATTAGCCACATTCTTATGGTGTGTCAGAAAATATCTTCTGGTTATCGTCGATCTGTTGTAAATTCCTTTGAACGACCGAGGTTGACCTCTGATCTTGGATTGCAGTCATATCTTGGTGCATTCCGGTTTGTACTTCATTTTAGAATAATGCTATTGACGCCGCTGCGATACAATTGATGATAGAGAGTGCAAGAGAGATAATAATAGTTTATTAGAAATTCATGGGTTACGCTGAGGGAAAGCGCGGTGTTGAGTTCCGCCACTCAAAACGTAAAGTGGGGAACGGAATACCTTAACCCTCTACCTACCCAGCTATGTGCAGGATGAAGTTGATGGGTCAAGCAAGGTATATTTAGGTATCCTTTATGTAATTGTGAAAGCAGAAAACGGGAGAACGAAATGACTTTCAGTAGCCCGTGTGCCGAGCCCGTGTGTGGGATACAGCGTGAACCAAAAACTAATCAAATATAATTTTTTATAAAATATCATTACTTTAATGAAATTATTTGAAATTACGAACAAAACGAACGAGGACAAAGATTGTTTTTGCAATTTTGCAACGAGGTACGACTTCTGAATACGATGCGACCGTTTCTCTTAAATCGAATGACAATGGAGACACGTATTTGCGGCGGACCGAAATAGAATTTAATATAAGCAAGCAATTTTAAATAAATCAATTTAATTGTCATTTTAGATTTATGCAAATTATATTTAAATTTAAGTGTAACGCCTCTACTAATTAATGTATACCAGTAAGATTGGCCAATTCCAAATTATGAACCGTCCCGTTGACCGACCAAAATGACGTCTAATACTACAAATATATTCGAAATAATAAAACAAATCATAGGTCATGGGATGTTGACTTCCATACATTCAAGACAAAAAATACTTTAGATCCGTTAAATTAATATTTAGATTTTTTTACACGCTTCACGCTGTATTCCACATATTACGTGGTAGGCAGAGGGATTCTAGTATTAAAACACTTCGTTCCTCACTTTCCAACGAGCGTGCTAAGTGTGCAGAGCTTAACGCCGCCTTTTGCCACGTTACCAGAGCGAATAAATGAAAACATTAATAAATAATAATGAATTAACCCCACCGAATCAAACCCACAACCGCTTACGCCACGACGCTCTCAAGTAACATTTGATAACTCACAATACAAATATTATCGTTCATTTAAATATAACACTTTCAAATTTTCTAATTTTCACCACTACGCGTTCATAAATATAATATATATATATAGTGGAGTGGAGAAAGTATCCGCTTGCGTACGTTCTACAGTATAAGCGGGTTAGATTAAAGGCTGTGTAGACCTTGGCTCACTTACTTTATATTATATGATCGATGGACTGTAAAACTTTATTATAATACTAGCGTCACGTAACGAGAGGTGAAGATTTATAGGATTTTATAACTATAGTAGTAAGGTTAGTTTAGCTTAAATTATTTTCTAATAGGAATATATATTCATTTACATTCAGATACGACATTCAATTAAAATTATAGTCAAAAAACAAAAATATAAACTCAAGCCATAACTGTTAACATTTGCTGTACAAAATCTTGCATTTCCATACAAAAAAAAAAGTAGACAAAGTCATAGCGAAAAAGTAGCGAAGCAAAAATCGACGTTGAAGATTCGTCGACCTTAAAAATTTCATAGTACAACATTGCCTGCCAAATAAATGCTGGTAGTAGTATCGGGAGCGTTACAGTGCACATTTATTATTAGTAACGGAAGTTTCGCTTTGTTTTAGACAATGTTATTTTATAATCGGGCACGAGCGGAGAACGAAGAAAATTATATATATAATACAAGAAAATCATAAATTTAACTAAAAATTAAATAATATAGTATATAAAAGAATAGACATAACAACATAAAAACACAGGCAAACTAAAAATTTGTGAAACTAACCCTGGGCGATGAGGTCCCCCCCACCTGCAGACAACGGAGTTTAAGGTAAATATTTTGGTGATCCGCTATTATAGATTATGTGGCTGTAAACGCGACGGTTGTGGATTCGATTCCCACTTGTGGGTATAATTTTATTATATTATTATTTATTCGCTCTGGTAGCAAGGCAAAGCGCGACGATAAATTCCGCATTTCAACATGCAGTCTTAAACATTTGGCGGAAAGTGGAGAATGAAGTGTCTGAACTCTCTTCATACCCCGCTATATACGAGATATAGCGTGAAGTACTATATATTTTATATAATAGTATCTTATATAGATATTATGTTATACATATTGTCATTGATACAAAATAGATGTGATGTCAGTTTACGCCAGACGTTTTCACTTCAAGGTCAAATTCGATTCGTGGCGTAGGTGGATAGAGAATGCGAATTTTTTTTTTTTTTGCGAAATATCAATGAAATTTAGTCGCACTCGGAGAATAACTAGCCACTAAATAGCAAAATAAAAAATAAATAATATATGACATAACATAATATAGAAAAAACAAAATTAAAAGCAAATAAAATTACAATCCATACCATAACGAATGAGTAGTGTCAGCATAACACTACGTAAGTATACCTAATATATGCCTCACACCGCATACCTCACTGTTACCTTACTTCTTATTCGCACTCACATTTACCGTTCACCCGCTCTAACGGCCTATATTATATTATATAGCCAAGCCTATATTAGAAGGATACTGTCCACTTATAATTTATCACTTATTTTTAATAATATATGCAGCGCCAGTTTTAAACAAATAAATATCAAAAGTTTATTATATTCTATTCTATTATGTATTATATATAATATATAGTAGAATAGAACATATTATCAACACATTATCATATGCAAGGAGATAGAACATAGTGTTAAGACACTCAGTCCTTTAATTTCTATCCAATTTAAAAATTACGCAGTAAAACAAGGCCGCGTTCTGCATTACAAGAGCAAAATTACGAAAACCATAATTTTCCTGGCTGGAACCTATAAGCATCGCATCAAATCAGCCACCCCCACTACGCTGTTATCATCTCAAAATACAACAATAAATACCTGAAGCCGTCTATCGTCATCCCTAGCGCGCTGTTCGGCCTGTCGTTTTCTACGTTCCTCGTCTCGTTTCTCGCGTTGCGCTTGCGCAGCCGCCGCGTGCGCGCGCAGCTCGTCCAGGCGCTTCCTTTGCTCCGCTTCGCGGCGCTCGCGAGCTAATCTCGCCCGGTCTAGGGCTTCTGTGAAACAAATTGTTGGGTTTAGAAGTTATTTTTTTTTAGTTTCGCGGTGTATCACGCGTATAGTAGGTTAGGCTCCGTTCCGCTATTTCTGCCCAAATCTTGTATGAGCAGTTGAGCAGCGGAACTTCACACCACGATTTCTTTTTTTTTACCATAGAGAGGAAACTTATAATTGTTGTTAATTCCATATAAACAAAGTGCACAGGTACACAAAGTTAAGATTGTCAACTTCAAATTGTACTTCCCGCTGACATACAATCCATAAATTGGTACGGAACCCTCGGTATGCGAAGCCGACTCGCATTTGATCGGTTATTTTGATTCATTCATTCATTCATGATTTTGATTCATTTCGGTTCACATTAGATGGTTAGAAAGCTTATGATTGAAATAATATTATTATCGTACAATATCTACAGTACTTCGATCATCAAACACTACTAACTCATATAACGGGTTTCCACACAAGGTCATTTAAGAAAATAGTACTATAAATGGACACGTAAGCGCAATTTACATATTTTAATACAGCAGTATATCTAATGTCTAATGATAGTGACGCTAATAAATAAATATTATGCGCAGTTACATAGCTAAACGACATTAAATGTTCCCATAAATGTCTCTTCACAAAAAGTAGTAAATGCTCAGTTATTGTCAACTGAATATAAAGCCATCATCGGCCCAAGTGGCAGTTCTGTTGCCTAAGATTCTCGCTTAGATTATTATGGCATAACGTGGCGAAGAGTTTCGCAACTCAAAACGCAAAGAAAAAGGGGTGGTGCGTGGCGAAAGAAGCTTCTTAACACTAGATTCCCTAAACCTACCCTACTAAAAACTGTCAGGTAAAAATATATATTCTATTACAGAAATTTTTACTTTACAATTCTTCTCTGTAAAGTGAAAATAGTATTATAATAATTTTTATTTATTCTATTAAATCCAATTTTGTATGTATAATAAATAGAAAGAAACTGGGGCGTTCAAAAAATCTTCCTTTCTAATATTCGTCAGATTTTATAGCGGCGCCGTTTCGTTTCGTTTCGGTTGATTCTAAACGAATCTAATTCATTGAGCGTTGTATCAGAAGACGTGTTCAGTTTTATTGGAGATTGACATGTGAGGGAAAGTAAGTCATGATAATAAAAAAAAATGTATTGATTCGGCGGAAAGTAGGAAACAGAGTATCTCAACACTAGGATCCCTACGCCCGCCCTGATGAAGAACTATGAGGGAATCTGAATTTTCTCGTTTTTTATATGTTCTTTAATTGCCTAGGTAATACAACACACATTCTGCCTACTTTATATAATCAATACGTTCTATATAAAATTAATATACGTTTATATTAATATACGTTTAATTAATATACGTTCTATATCAATACGTTCTATATCTATCTGTCCATTATTCACGATAACGAAATTTTAAATTAAATAACACTTGTAAACCCAAATCAATAACAAGCCTTTCCTTTGGACACGATCAGAATTGTAAAGCAAACTATTTAAAAAGCGCCGTACCCACTGCCGTTTTGACCCAATTATAAAACACCACGTGCGCCCACCACCACGCCTTATAAAGCACAAAGGTCAATCCACACCGGCATTGGTATACCAGCCCACAAGACGATTCGGTACGCTCATTTATATACAGAAAATTGTATAATTTAACGTGTTAGATTGTAATAGAGGCCGTTGTAGCACAGTTTTGTAAACGTGCGATTGTAAAGGTGACAGTTTAAAAATTTTTATGTTTATCAGTTTGTCTGTGTGTTTCATGTTCATCTCAGAAACGACTAAAACGATGAAATGTAAAATATTAGTTTCGACAAAATAGCGAATTGTTTTATTGAACTGACTAAAATTTTTAAAATGATAATGGTTATTAAAACACGAAAAATAATTAACAATAGTAAATAAATAATAGAGCGGTGTCAGCGGGCGAAGCCGCGGTCGCTAGTTAATAATATAATTAAAAACTTAGAAATGCAATTTAGTGCGTGTCTGAGATGCTGTCAATCTATTTATTTTATCAGTGAATACTTTAAATTTCATCTTGCAGATGTCGATCGTTAAAATAAGTAACGTCTACACAAGAAACTAAATGATTTTAAAAAATATTATGTCATATGTATAATAAAGTATGTGTGATTAACAATTTCACTATAAAAAATCACCATTTTTAACGAAATTTACTAAAAGTAATTATATAATAAGTTTTACGCTGCATAAGGTAGGCAGTGTTACCTACGCTCGCTTTGTGGGATAAGACCCTCGGTATTGCGTGTCGAGTGAGAAAATTTAGTAGAAATCGAACACACAACTGCCGTGTTACAGTCACACCCTTGTGGCCCTGGGCCACAACTGGCCACACAATAACAATTAAAGATCAAAAAACACGAGTTAAAATTATTTAATAATATAGCGAATGTTTCATAAAATGAAGATATCTTATCAACATCTGTACTGACAACAAGAAACTAGACTGCAGGTGATATCTAAAAATACAACAACTAGCTACGTGACCCGGTTTTGTTTGTATGGAAAAAACAATGGCAAGATGAAATGCTATTAAAAGTATGTAAGAATATTTTATAAAGGAATAAATAATAATGCAGACTACTCTATTGTGCTGGGGTTTGCATTCTTGAGAAGAATTTTTTTAAACTTGGTTAAATTTAATACTTGGATAGAAAAATATGCCGATAAATGCTACCATCGATGCCATTTTACTTTTCTTTGAAAGATTCATATTCGATTTAAGGGAAAATAGTCATTAAATAGAAAGAAAGGACGAAAAACTTTTGCTTATACATTTTTTTCATTTTTAATCACAAATTAAAATAATAAATTACAAAGAAATAGAAAAGCTGGTCTCGATACGTCGCGGACCAGATAATATACAGAACGGTACAGATTCGAGGCCTCGCGATAGTTACAATTTGTATACTTTATATAACAAATGTTTTGTACAAACAAACAAATAAATAATAATAAAACTTTAAAAAAATTAGCCTTGCCAAGCTTAACCTG
This sequence comes from Heliconius aoede, assembly GCA_037355905.1. Taxonomy (NCBI): domain Eukaryota; kingdom Metazoa; phylum Arthropoda; class Insecta; order Lepidoptera; family Nymphalidae; genus Heliconius; species Heliconius aoede. The sequence goes on from JBAIZZ010000130.1 coordinate 291,003, forward strand.
TATATAGAACGAGACGCAGTTTAAACAAAACTTTCAAAATATGACACATCACACGTCTAATGTTAAAATTTCGTTGAGTTCCGCCACTCAACACGAATTGCCATGGAGTGTCTTAACACTATGTTCCGTCTGCCTACCCTGCTGCATACAATAATAATATAAAACCCTTGACAGTTACATAAATACGTAGCATAATATACGCTGGAATGCAGTATACAATCAATAGATATTATTGATCATACATTCGTAAACAATATGGGGTCACGACGAAGGAATGCTGGGCACAGTGGAAATCTATTCAAGTGTTTCTACAAGCGCTGATTGTTGTGACAAATAACATTTTATTTGAAACCGTCATGGCACAGTTGTTTAAGTTTACGAGATAGTTTTAGGTTCGATTGTCGATCAGGAGATATTATAAAGTTGTATACTTTTGTTTTCGGTTTAAGATATTAATCTCATGAAATATTTGTTAGAATTTAAATATTTTTTTATATTGGAAGGTCAATGTCACTTAGTGCATTTTCAATATTTTTGCGACAAACGGTTGAAAATTAAAAATAATACCAGTTTCTATTTCACAAAAAAAAAAAACGTTAAAAACACCTGAAAAAGCATTCTTTGAATGAGGAACGAAAGCTAGTTTCTCCGCACACGACACGACTCGATGGACTTTTCCAGTCGTACCCGCATTTTTTGCTACAAACGCCCAACTTCGGTTAATAATGGTTTGGTATAAAAAGCGATTTCTGAGATAAAAACTGTCTAGAAGATGTTGAAATATCGTACTGGCGATATTTTTTTCCTTATTTCTGTAAAACGGTAGAAACGTACGACACTCTGGGGGAGTTTGAACACTTATACTATATCCTCGAATATTTTTGCATATTTACAAAGAAATGTCGCAAGGAAGTGCCTTGCTTTGTTTGTCCCTGGAGATAGACCTCCAGGATGCTTAAAGAAGCGATGGCTGGTTGTCATGATGGAAGATATGGACCATGGCTGTACGAACAACCAAGGATGTTGAAGACCGTGCAAAGTTGAGTAGATTGAGTTGATTGTTCGTTACAAAGAATTAATGTAGAAAGGTAGAACTTAGTGTGAAAACACTCCACTCCACTTTTCCTAAGCGGAACTCAACGCTGCATTTCCATTACATTGCGTTCAGAAAGACAGTAAAAAGATTTCACTCTAGATCTTGCTGTTCTATATATCCTCTTTATTTGATAAATTAAAAAGAAATCTCCAATAAGACGAGGCGAGTAAACATGCTATGATCTCATGCAAAGATAAAACGAAACATGATAAGTCTATTTAAAACCAATGTACAGATAACGAAAGGTGAAACATTATTTTTTGAAGAGCCGGTCCCTCGTGTTTACATTAAATTATTACAATTAAGTTTCAAAATGAAAAAAAAAAAACACTATGCTTGAAGTAAAGTTAAAAATCTTACAAACACAGGGGGTGTGTCTGTAAAACCGACTGGTTGTGGGTTCGATCCCCACTCGAGGAGATATTTAAATAAATTTATATTTTCATTTTCTATCCTGTTGTGTGCAGGATACAGCGTGAAGCTGATTTATTTTACTAAGCTCTTTTTTAGCTTCACGCTGCCCGTGCATAGCAAAATAGGCAGAGAACCTGTGAACCTGGTGACAAGACACTCCGTTCACATTAAGACACTTCAGTTCCACACTTTCCAACTTATTCATGAAACATTGCGTGGTGAGCGGAAATCAACTCGGAAGATACAGAAACTTTTAAATATTTCATTTTCCTCAAATAGAAATCGAATCCACAACCCGTCACAATCATTTAACGAAATCTTTAGTCGGTGGAATGAAGTGTACGAGTTATACTTTATAAAGGTTGCTCGGGTGAAAGTAAAAAAAAAGAAGGAAAATGTCAACTTGAAGAGATATTGTAATCAGATTTTGCCGTGTTGAACTTTGCGCAACGACTCGAGCGAAACATCTGTCGCATCGTGTCGCTTTTAACCTAATTTTAAGACTTGATGATAATGTGTTTTTGGCATTTTTTTTTTGGTGATTGTAAACGCGACAGGTTGTGGGTTCGATTACAAATTGAGGAAATTAAATTTTTACTCTTTTCATATTTCTCTGGTAAAGGCAAACCATAGCTTTTAGTTCCCAAAAAAATACGCAAGATCTCTACGAAAATAGAGCGGAGAGCTAGGAAAGGAGTGTTTGTATAAAACGAGAAACTGCTTAAGCTGCCAAATATGTACAACATTTCTAAACCAGCATATCTAAATAAATACAAACAAAACTGTAAAAACTACAATAGAAAACCAATTAAAAAGATCTCTTATCAAGCAGATAAGGCAGATTAAAAAATTGATAAGAGGTCAACACCGTTTACCTTCAACTTAATTTAATTTCATGTTTAATGGCCAAGAACGAAATCAAAGAATTTATAGTTTTGGAAAATGTTTTTTTTTTACAAGGTTTCTTTTGTATATTAATTATTAACACTCGTAAGTAGTTTTTTTTGTTTCACGCTGTATCCCGCTATAGCAGGATAGACGGATTGAACCTAATGTATATTCTGCTGCTTTTTAATTCCCACTATGCCAAATTAATTAACCAGAAAATGGTAGAAAAAGTGACATTTTCATTACAAAGTGTAAAACTAACTATAAAATAATCACTTAGTAGTGGCGTGCGTATGCGCAATCAAATCATTAATATATGTCTAAATTGATCGCAATCAAACAATTTATATGACTAACGCAAATTTTTCACTTTTCAGATGTTGTTTTTTTTTGCTTCACGCTTTATCTCGCATAAGGCTGTGACTGGCATGGTGACTATGTTTTAGAAAACACCGATTACAATTTTATGACTATTTAGTTTTACGACGATAAAACGTATTTACACACTGTCATTATTATCATTATAAAATTGAACGCCGCACTTTGTCTAATCAAAATTAGGAAATTTTAATATTTTGAATAGACAAATATTGCCCAGAGTTCGCATCGAATCATTAAAATGATCAATAAGGCATTTCCAAATTAAGCCACAACAACTTCGAATCTCATATTTCTTAAAAGCTACACAATTAAGGCTTTTAACACGTAGGAGGTAAGCCAAAGCCAAGCGTAATGTCCAAAAATTCCGTTCTCCACATATCGAACCCACAACCAGCGCGTTTACCGCCGAAATGTCTTCGAAGGTATAGCTCAGGAACAATCTTCAATATTTTTCACAATGTCACCAACAAGTAATCACGGTGAAATTGGATTATGGCTCGCTCTATAAACATGTTGCATACATATTTACTTCGTGTTTTAGATGTCGAACCACCACCGTTAACTCGACTAATAAGATTTAATTTATTTTTTTTTTATTTTTAAACACTTAAAATAGTTGTCAAAGTTAATTTAATTTATTTCTATAGAATAGATAATACATATATTTACTAAAAAAAACTGGATAGACGCGCTAATCGAACTTAGCGGTACCTGCAGTCAGGGTTACCAGGGCAATTAGAATGTGTCAAGGTCATTAAAAACTCTTTAGTTATATCTATTAGACTACGGGTTCGAAGCCGGAGGTAAAATTTACTTATTCAGTACCTTTAACAATAATTAATAATTATCAGATATGCGAATATTTATACAGCAGTTAAGATACATTGTTTGATAGAAGGATGCGAAAATAGAGCTCAGGGTCAAAATGACTAAGAAAATTTTATACAAATATAAAATAACATATCTACTCTACTTTAACTACGTGTATTTAATTATGAATGAAAATAGTTATAGATAATGTGGGTAGGCTCAATTTGAAATACTATTAAAAACTTTTTAGTTAGTGTAGTGTAGTTACGCTAGTGAAAAGTGGCTGATTGCGGGTTCGATACCTACTTGAGGTTTTTTTATTATATTTGAAAATTTAGACTATTGTGACTTAACACACAATCTCCTAACCTTCAATTCAACCTCATCCTCAATCTCCACATCTGCCTAACCTACATAATAGTAAAAAGTTGATACGTTTAAAAAACAAAAAAAAACACTAAATATTTTAGTTTTTTAATAAAAAAAAGCGATAAAGCGGCGTAGTTAGTCACAAAAACTTGCATATTAAGTTGTTGGAGTTATTCAATACACGAATTCGCGTAGCACCGGGCTTCAATCAATATTCTGTGACGCATTTCCACATCCTTATAAGATTTCCGACTTTATACTTTTCTTAGTTTCACATAGCAGGACAGGCAGAGGGAACTTGGGAACCCACTTTTAAGACACTCCATTTCTATTAAGACATTTCTATTACCCACGTTCCACCAAAGCCGAAGCATTGCGTATTGACTGCTGGAACTCAACTCCTCACCAGAGCGAAGAGATGAAAATATTAAATATTTTATTATCTCAAGTGGAAATGGAATCTACAGCCGTCGCGTAACCAGGGACAAGTTGCGTTGCTGTGCCTCAACGACCTCGAAATCAAAAATATATAATCGTAATCATTTTGAAAGATTATACCAATTTAACTAAAACATTTTTTAGTATGAGGCTGTCGTGGCGCAGGGACACAACGGGGTGACTGTAACGCGATGGTTTTGGATTCGATCCCTCAGAAAACAAAATATTTTTTAAATTTATATCTCCTTCTCCTCGCGCTTGTATCGAGGCAAAAGCGCGGCGTTGAGTACCGTCACTCAACACGCAATGCTTCCAGAATTCGGCGGATAGTGGCTAAAGGAGTATCTTAACATTTTCCCTCTGCATTCCTTGCTGTGTGCGGGATACAGCGTGAACTGATTTTGATTTCATTTCGTATGTAAGAAATAAAAAAAAAACATATAAAACCAAACCATCGCCTACATTTTCTACGTATGGACATACCCCTATTAGGATAAAGTGACAAAATTATATTAAAACTATGTTACTTCTCAAAGTTGAACGCTATTGTAAGGACACAGAATAAAAGTTTGAGTAAATCCACAGTTCATTGTATTAGAGACGCTGCAAGGTCATTCATAATAAGACCATAACATGTCACGAAATTTTAAAATTATCCGCAGTTGTTGCACCGAGACAAAGTACAAAATTACAAAGAAAAATTTTTAATCAGTGTACAATACGATTGACGAGTCGTGGTCGCAAAAGAGTTAAGATTTTTAAACTCTACTAGAACTCAATAACTAACTTCAAGGCGACCACAACTCGTCGGACGCACTGTAAATCTTCAGCGAGTCAAAAGCGAGCCTCAGATAGAAATTGGCAACAAAAAATAGAAAGCTCTTTAAGATTTTACCACCGTTACGTCTACACTGTAGAAAGTTAATTGTGAAACAGTTTTAGATGGATTTCAGTTTCAGTAAAGATATATATTTATACTGAATATATTAATATTATTATTGTTAAGACATTAAGACAGACCACTGCGTATTGAATGACAGAGCTCAACGCCGCCGCCGTGAAAATGATTTTTTTAAATATTTTATCTTCCAGTGGAAATTGAACTCGCAACCTGTCGCATTTACAGTCGCACGCTTGTGCTACTGCACCACGACTGGTCTCTAAATACATATAATAAATTCGTAATATGCTAAAAATAAACGTACAGTCAGTGTCGCATATTGGTCTATGAAAAGGTCAACGTGCTATAAAAGGCCTGTCAACATTTTATGCTAATATCAGCGATGATTAACAAATCCGCAGCTTCACGTATTATAATACCGCATAGCTCAGGAAAGACGAGCGGGCAAATAATTAAATGTCGGTTCAAATTTGATTTGGGGACATGTTTATATTTATAGCACAGGTGCTTCCTCGGCACGGTCAGACAAACCGCAGTTTTAGGTTAAGCTGTCTACCAGGTAATGTACTGGAATGAGTGCAACGCAGTAATTTGATCTGGCTATTTACCCCAGAAGTGCACGAATTGCAGCAGATGAATGGAAAAAAAAACTAAAACGACCTAAAATATAATTTTAGGGTTCTATTCTGTATCTTATATAGAAAACGGAAACGAAACCCTTCTAGGATCACTTTGTCAGTCGTTAAAGTTGTCTTGTACTTCACTGAAATGTATCATTTAAAACTTAAATTTGTTGTATATTACAAAATATACATACACACTATATACACACTAGCAAACTGAAGTTTGTCAAGATTTACAAGTTCTCGAAATTGGTCGGGAACCTTCAGTGGGAGAGTCTGACTCGCACCCGACTAGTTTTTTTTAACTAGGCAGACATTCCATACTCTTTCGTAAAAGTAAAAAAAAATTGCTAAGATAATCATGCATCAACTGAAACCACAGAATTTAATTTAAGCAACATAAGTTTGATAATTCAAAGTATAAATAACAAATCTTACTCTGTACATAAATTCTATTGTAACAACATTTTTGAAACAGAACCAAATCAGCAGAAATTTGATTCCTCCAGATTCAACATAATTTGTGTAAATTTAACTAATTCAACTTTGGTGAAGCTGCAGAGTAAAGTTATAGGCATAAAGCATTTTTTTAAAATACTAAAATAAATACAATTTACTTACTCTTGACCATTACTTAGATAGCCAAGAGAGAAGACTAAGGTTAATAAACCTATGAATTCAGCCTGTCAGGCTGTTCACCCTAGTTCTGGCTACAATTTATTTATTTTATTACAAAACAAATTTGAAGTGCAAGTTAACACTTAATTTTATATTTTTCAAATTGCTACATGAAATTTTTATAAATATAGAATATATTATATCAAATATGGCATGTAGACTGTTTACAAAGAATACATAAAAATATTATCTTTACACTTTGTCCAGTAAACAGTAGGATAAAAATCTAGTGTTGAGACACTCCATTCACAATGTTCTGTCTAAATAAAGGTTTATTGAGTACCATAAGTCAACACCACACGTTATCTTGCTAGAGCAGAGATTTATTTTTACTTCAATACTAAACATTTTTACATTGATCCATCACTTAAGAATATTCATTAAAATTAAATTGAAGCTTGGAAATTAATTTTAAGACAAATACAATTTGACATCTTGCCAAAGTTTATGCAATGCCAAATTGATGATATTAAGATAGATTATTTCACTTCAGTTTTATAACATACATAGCTTTTCTCTTGGTGTTGTCTAGATTAATTAAAAAGGAATCCACATCCACTAAAAAAAACTTATATTTCTTAAGATTACTGCATCAGAACAAACATATTTTTTAGTTTTATAAGTGTAATATAGTTATATGTACATATATACTACTACTTATATATTTATAAAAAAAACTATATAATAAAATTTAGTTTCTTTAGTCAAAATTAATGAGGTCGAGTGATGGGAAGAATGCATTCATGTAACATTAGCTCCTACACAGATTGAGTCATTTCTTTGCCTAAGGAACATTCTTTGTGTGTGTTAGGTCTATAATTAATATTCACGCATTATGGAAATTAGTTTTGAAGGCGACCTACCCTTCTCTCCTTCGTGAGCTCTTATAAATGATGCAAGAAAATATATTGAAGATTATCAGCTATTTATTCATTTTTAAAAATTAGCTTTTTGTTTATTTAAAAAAAAAATGCTAAATCAGGGGTTTTTAATTATTAATTATTTGAATTTCAATTTTTAACATTAGCAGAATGACAAGTTTACTAATAATAGAACTGATTACTTAAGTTCTTGCAGGTAAAGCATAATATGTTTTGAAGATACAAAGTTTAATAAACAAAAAATATAAAACATATGATTTATTTTAACAACATGTAGGTACCATATACTTATGTTTTACAATTTCTTAAAATATAATTCAACAGTTTATGAAGATCTGTAATGAGAATTCATAAAAGTGTGTAATTTCTTTTTTAAATAAGTGTTAGTATATAAATAGTTAATATATGTTTATGTACACAAAATAAAAGAAAATATCAGTCATTATAATATTATAAGGTTGAAAGGAGATTCTTTGATTTTCAATCTATACATCTGAAGAATAATTTACTCAAACAGAAAAATTGTCTTTAGATTGGACAGATTATCTATCAAAGAAGGCTATAGGCTATCATGACACATTATTTTGAGGTAAATCCCCATAAAGTTAGAATGTGTCATATTTAACTCACTTATTTCAATTTGATCATGAGAACAAAGCCATAGTTAAAAGGTAGTATGAATGAAATTTACAATAAAAAAGGGAATGTCAAAAATGTATTGTTATTATTTTTTTTATTATATTAAAACTGTCTTTTTATTTATCGCTAACCAAATACATATAACTTATTAAATAATTAAAAGCAAACTAAAATGAAACATTATAAATTCCTGTTTGCCCATCAAAGTATGTTAAGTCCATCTGTTTTGTGTCATTCCATCCAAGGTCAACATAGATAACCTCAAAACAAACCAAATATTTATAATCCCTAAATACCTACACACCATCATATAGACATGCAAAATGCAATATCTACAATATATATGTAATAAACATTTACTTCCATTTTAATACCAAGCTCTTTACGAAACGGAATTTTTATCAAGATAGCCAAGTAATAAACAGAGCAATTTGCGCATTGAAAAAAAAATGGAATTTGATACACAAATTGATAAGATAAGTAGAAAGTGAACTAGTTGCAGTGCGAATGTGTGCTGTTGTCACGAAAATTATGCACATACATGCAAAATAAGTAAGTACTTACGTCAGAGCCGCAATTGATAATGTAAGTCATGACTCAAATCCACATCATCCTACTGTATAATGCCATAAGACATTTACTTATTATATATTTATTATTAATATAATATATGGCAGGGAGAATGCAAGGAATCCGGTAAAATGGTATCGGCAACAAATGACAGGTCCGATGGTTTACTTTATTGCTTTATTGCATAGCGCACCGTCTGGCAGGCTTTCCTCTAAATTTAGAACATGCCGCGACGTCAAATAACGTTCGAAACGTGATGAAAAACAAAATGAAATCCACTGGAGTACGATGCAGCAGTGGACATTCTCGAAAGCTGGCTGCCGAGCGACGTGGGGCCACGACGCGGGTTTAGGGTTAGACGAAACGTTCAGGCTAAACTAAATCTATCGATTGTAAATGCGTAATACCTTTGCTTTCAGCTTTTTCCGCTATATCCTTCGCGTCATCGACCATTTTGCTCGCTGACATTCACTCACTGTGCACTTATCGGTTACTATTCTAACATATTTGGGTAAATCATAGTTGTTAGAGCGAGTCCGGGCAGACGGCCTGCCTGCGATCTATACTACGGCACTTCGTTCCGTTCACTGCCGCAGTTGCCATACCCGGCTGATGGGGTTGCCAGGTTGCTTATTATGTTGCCTCGTTTGAGCTATTGCTATTACATTCTACTGTAAATTAAATTTATTTATTCAATTTATTATTTTATTTATTAATTTATTTATTTATTAATTTATTAATTTATTTATTTATTAATTTATTAATAAATAAATAAATTAATAAATAAAATTATTTTTTAAATTTATTAATTTATTTATTTATTGTTATTGTGTTTCTCATATGAATATTATTTATTAATTTATTTTATATATTGTCTGACTCTTTCTCTTCTAAGTTGACGTATCTGAGCTTAAGTTATACAACAAGTGTAGCTTTCGGCTTTTTGAACACCTAAAATTTTGTTTTCATTCGCATTTGAATTCGCAGCTGCACTTGTCGAACACTAGCACTCTGCACGGTGGGCGGAACTGAGCGAAGGTATGTTGCGCAAAACTTTGTAATATATGGTAGTTACTATGTAACTAAATATTGTATGAAGTTATTAGATAAAAATGTATATATTGCACCCATGGTAGTTAATTTTTTTATTGACATCTTAACTAGACATTTTTATAATATCATGTATAAAATAAAGAAAATAATAACCTCATTTGAATGAAACTCATTTCCTTATTAAGAAGGAATTATAAATTGTACATAAATGAGAGTTTTAAAGATTTTTTATATTTTACTCTGTCATATTTTATTTTCTGATGCCTTATCATATACTTGCTTATTCTTGTACAGTCATTTGTTTCACAATGTTTTACTCAAAAAACTTAAATGAGTAAAATATGTAATATACCCACAATGTAAGCAAATATAACAAATATGGTATCACTAAAGCGAAATTGTTTTAAAATGGCGTCAATAAAAGTGAGCTGTATCATTAAAAAATTAGAAAAGATCCATAACTAAGGTGATAAAAGTAGAATTGAAAGGAAAATTAAAGATAATATTAATATTTTATGTATTCATTTACATAAAATGGAATACAAAATAAACATCGAATATACTGTAACTATGTCTGTGGTAGAAAATGACATTTTATTTAACCGTCAAATGATGATGCTGACATTAGAAGAAATAATATCCAAACTATTTTGTAACTATAAAAATAATATGTATTTATGTAGAGTTAAATATAAATGTTAATTATTAATTAAACATATATTTCTAAATATTTCTTTTAAAATTAATCTTCATTATCTATGAATTTATTTGCTTTGTACTGCCATCTAGCGTGATAACATAACTATTGACTAGGACTTGCTTCTTACATTAAGAAGTAGATGGCCTTGAAAGAAAAATTCAAATAATACAAAATAGTATTTTCATAATTAAAATTGCTATTGCTATTTATCCTTTTTTGTTGCTTTAATATCGTCACGATTGTAAACAGGTGTTAACAACCTTAGCTTATTCATTATTTTAAAAATATATATAAATAGCACTGTAAAACTAGACTATCGTCATTCTTGTTTTATTTTTTTGAAGCGTTTTTATTACAAATATGAATAAAAAATATCGTACAGTACGGTCAATAAGTCGTGGCCGTCTTAAAACTATATTTTCTTATCTTTTGTTAGTTGTTATTAGTATTCATTCGGATAGAAAACAGTCAAAATCAAAAAAAAGCTCCTTATATCTTGCTCAGCCGTCTATAGCTGAGTTGTTGCCACAACTTGATGGCCGAACTGTAGCTAATGAGACAAAAAACGAATGGAATGTAGTTATAGAGATTAATCTGTAGTCTTTTTTAATGTATCGAAACGACTTGGAAATATTTCAAATTAATTTTTATGTATAAGTCAGTTATCACCCCTATTAGAAGGTGCGTTTTTACAAGTGAAGCTTGGGTAAGAAACCTTGAGTATGGTATTGAGTATGGTAGTACTATGGTAACGCTAATTAATGGACTTTTCCTTATCATATATTATTATTCATTTAAATACACATAGTTTGTGGCCATGGGCGTGTGTAGAAATATATTCTAGGGGGCCCTGACTTAAGTTTTGAACAGAACTTGGTATAATTTTATATATATCTATTAGAAGTACGAACTCCGAAGTGGACATCAGACTGTTCTAGGATGGATATCCATGTTTATGGCGTAATCTACTAAGTCCAACAGACGACATACTCTCTGAGGAAGACGTGATACACGATGTATAGCATCGAATAAGTATCAAACAGAGATATACTTAAACACTTACATTGCCAAGATATAGTTAATAAGAATTTAAACATAAGTAAATGGTAAATTTAGCGAGGTTTTTACCTAGTTAATGATTTTCAAGAACACATATTAATCCTGACAAATTTCTTCGTCAATTTATTAAACATCCGGATTTGTTTCTAACTTCAGATAATATATTATTTCACAGTATCGTTTCAATGGAAAAAAGAGGTTCTTTTATTAAATACTTTCATTGTATAAGCCGACAGGTAGAGAATCCATAGATGCGATACTTTAATTTTGCTCCTTTTCTAGTTACAGTGTGACTGTGAATACGACTGGTTGTGGGTTCGATCCCGACTCGAGGAGATGAAATATTTCCATTTCTTCGCTCTGGTGTAGAGGCGCAATGCCTCCAGATATCGGTGGTAAGTGGAGAAAGGAGTGTCTTAACACTACTTTCTCTCTGGCTACTCTGTTGTGTGCGGGGTAAAGCGAGAAGATGGAAAAAAAAGAGAATATTAATGTAGGTAAGCTACTCAACAAGTGTAAATCAAAATGTAATTCTAAATTAAAAATGAAATAAATATAAGATACAGATAATTAATCTCCATTAAAATGCTTACAATATTGCGTCAAACAACTTAAACATACAACTGTGATAGTAATTTTAATATATTTCACAGTAATAATATTTTAGTAGCGGGTAATGCAATAAAGCAAATTCTGTAACTACCGGTTTATTTTAATCGCGAAATGTTCGAAAATTATATATGAATTCGATAAATAATTACGTAGGTCGTCGTGGCGCAAGGGCAGCGAGTGGTTGTAAATGTGACGGTTACCAGCCGTGTGGTCCCGGCTTAGAATAGAATCACCCTGGTACTGTCGGTGTCGTAAGAGGCGACTAAAGTACGTGTGGTAGAGTCACGTCGCCAGTAATGGCAACACGCATGGGCAGACTCGACCGGATTTAATACCACCCCCGGCATTTAAAACCGGCGTGAAGTAGTGGCCCTTGCCACTGCGTTTCGCATTAGGTAATGCCGGGCCCCGGTGCCCTTCATCTACACCTTAAAAAGGCTGGCAACGTGGCTGGCAACCTGTGGCTCCTCTGGTGTTGCATGGAGTCGTGGGCGGCGGTGATCACTTACCATTAGATGACCCGAACGCTCGTTTGCCTTGTCCTCTCCCATAAAAAAAAAAAAAAAACGAATTCCGAGTAGATTCAATCTAATTTGAAGACCAATAATACTGAAGATTAATAAATAAAATTTTATGCATGATAAACACTTACAAAGTTGTAAGTTGTAATTATGTTTAATTCAAATAGAGTGATTACAACGTGTCCTTGATTCTTGATCTTAGATAGAATTAGTAGGTATATCGTGACATATGAAAATATTACATATTTCATTTCCTCGAGTGGTTATAAAATCCACAGCAATGGCCTCAAATCATACATAACTATGAGCCTTTAAAGCTATGAACATTTTGGAACTCCGAATAATTACCATAAATTATAGATAAAATGATATCGACAAAAGAATTTTAAATTGCGCCAATTTAAAATTGTTTTTTTTTAAGAACTGAACTAAATTGAATTTCTCTTATGTAGTACTTTAGTATAATTTATATATTATCATTATGTGATTTAATTATATTGTACATTAATTGTAATAATCTATAATATTTAAGTACAAAGTATTTCATCTAAATTTTAATTCTCTAAAATCTAAATTTTAACAATTAAGTATCTAATTACCTAAACTAAATTAGATCAATTAAAACAGATTTCAAATAAAATATTTAAGCGATAAAATTTAATAACCCAATAATATACGTAAATAACAAAATAGTCATACGAGTTCAATGTTATTGGCCATTCAATCTGGAACACTCTTGCAAAATGAATGTGCTACCAAATTAAAATGTCAATCAATTTATACAATAATACTAAATTAATTAATAGCGTCTACAATCGGTCGAGTGATAGCGTACAAGTGTATATCCTGCTAAGTTAAAATGTCGATAAACATTTAAAAATGCTGAATTCAATAATAGCTTTTGAAATCGGTCGAGTGATAGAGTGCACCTGATACACTGGAATCAGTAGGCGTTTGACTTTCGAACGAAGCGCTCAATGCGCGGGAAATTATTTTATTTTACCGACATTTTAGACATATTTTGACGTTAAATGAAAAAAGAATTATTAAATATTTATTTGTGAATATAATAACTGTAAAATGAATTGTATAGTTGTTAATTTTTATTTTTGTTGAAATAGTTAAAAAAACTGAAAGATTTTGAGTGAATTTTCTAGTGTTTTTAAGTGAAAGTGAATATTTTAAAAATGCATTCATTTAAATTGTTCAGTGGATTACTATTACTTTTGGCTGTTTTAACAGGCGAGTCTAGATTTTTATTTACATGTTATTTTAGTTATATTTATATATCTTTTAGCATAATGTCAAAATAAGTAACAACAACATGTAAGAGCTTATAAATAACTGAAAAATATAAGTAAATAATAAGTAATATAGCAAATGAAAAAAAAAGAAACTCGGCCACCTGTTGTTTTAATGATTTTAACCATGAAGTCCATGAACGTGTTGATATTTTTTGCGCAATTATGTAATGGCGTTTCCAACGCGAATATCGACATTTAGCTTTACAGCAGGTAAATTCAAATTAAGCTTAATGTTTGTTATTTTAAAATTGTACTTTATCTTCATATTAATGAATAATGTTAAAATAGAAACAAATTGAATGATAAGAAAAACAAAACGATTTTCTAAAACAATATTTTAATGAATGAATTAAAGATTTATTTTAATTTCATTGCCTTAATATAAGCTTTTACATAATTGTTTCGTTTGTTGTGTGGACTTCGCTAGATTTGGATTTTACTATAAAGCTCTTTAAAAGCCCAACACTGTGTAGGAAACATAATGTGTAAATATAAATTGAGATTTGTACAAATGGCAAAAAATACTATAACTTTAAATAAAAGTTAATTTTTAAGCAATTATATAAACAGATTGTTGGCTTGGAGTATAGACTAGATTTAAGAGTATAATAACTTAAGTTAACTTAGCTTCACGCTTTATTCCTAGCGGTGTAGTCAGAGAAAACGGAGCGTCAAACGCTACGGTCTCTACATACCTCTTTCGCCTCGTCCACTGTCATCAACCTCTCATGGTTTTTACGTGACCTTCCTCCAGTATCTTAGATACTGTGTTTCCGAAGGTAAACCGAGGTCTCCCCTTACCTCTGTTACCACTTACCATCCATCATAAATCTTTTTTTTTATTCTTTCATCACTCATTCTTTCGACGTGCCCAAATCAGCTGAGCACGTTCTTCTTCATTCTGATCGAGTATAATAAAATCGTCTTTTTCTCGTATATTTGTATACCATTCAAAATAGTAATAAAAAACAAATGAAATCGACCTATAATTTATTTCATATAGTAGAGAATATAATAATTGTAAAAAGCTTATAATAATATACGTATGCTCATAGTTTTTAACAAATTTTTGAGACTTAAATACTTACTTAATTACATACTTGCTTACCTAGTGGATCACTCTAAGGAAGATATATTACAAAATATCAAACAATAATAACTATTCAGTATACTTTCTCACCGCCGTATACTAAAGTGAAAGCGGCTATGGCCTATGTATAATTTATTATCTGTTAATGATGGAATTAACTCTGACCCTCCCATGTTTCATATGAATCAATTAACATTTCTTTGAGGCCAGTTGTGGCGCAGAGCACAAAGTGTAACTGACAACGACAGGTTGTGGGTTCGAGGATATTTAATATTTTCATTTCTTCGATGGTCATTCAAGAAGACATTCCCCCAGAATTCGACGGGAAATGGGGAACGGAGTGGGTTAACACTAGGTTTTCTTTGCCTATCTTGCTGAGTGCGGGATACAGCGTGAAGAAATAAAAAAAATATTTAAAATCCTTCGATATGTATTAGTTATTGTCATGTAAACATATTTAGAGGAAAGATTTAGTAATGACTATAATTAGACGTAACATTCCAATTAGTAATAATTTAAATTGGTTAAGTGTCTCAAAAGATTACTAATTTCAATTATTGCTATTATAACAAATCGTATTTTGAAAAATTTTAACCCAAAGCTTTGAAAGCTTAAGGATAGGTTTTTTTAAAAAAACGGCACAGACTTCTATAAAATTTCAAATTTAGTCTCCAAAAATATTTAATTGAATATGTGTTTAATGATTTGTTAGAATTCACCCCCTAAACTGAAAATAATTTGAAAAACATATTTAATAACTATTCGTATAGTTCAAGCGGGAGAAGCCGGCCAGGTCGGCTAGTCTACATATAATTGCCATTCACTATAGTCTAAAATATAAATTAAAAGTACGAAGTTTTTATCAAACGTGGTTTTATTGTAGAAAGAAAACCAGTCGGTATGTCACCTTTGAATAACACAAGTATCTTTAGTAAATATCAAGGCGTGGCCAGAAAAACGTAATAGTTAATTTTCATACTTTTCCAAAATATAATAATAATAATATTGTTTAAAAATTATAGTTATGTTGTTACGCATATAATTTTTTCAATAGTTTTTTTCCACACTTGTGAAAGAGAAAAACTTTGAATGAATGAATGAAATTTGGAGGGTTTCCAAGAAGTGCAAGTACACATTTTTTTACTTTCATTTTTTTATACATTTAAAATAAAGTTTTACACATATATATTATATTTTATACATATACATATTGCAAATGGTGTCGAACGGAGTGTCTTAATACTAGGTTCCCTCTGCCTACCCTGCTATGTCCGGGGTCAGCGTGAAGCTTATATTATTGAAAATAACAATTTACTTTATAAGGCAGTGTGGTTGTGGAATTTATGCCTATAACGGTGAAAACTTGAATGCTTCTGACACATGTTGACTGGTTTCATATAGGGCTCGATCGATTTAAGATAGGTTACAAGTATTTTAGTATTGCATTTCGCATATAGCAGGGTTGGTAGAGAGAACCTAGAGATAAGACATCGTTACCGTTGTTAAGACTACACTAGATTTTCCAGTGTCTTCTTCAGGGATTCAAGGATTGCCCTGTGCTATATGCTTGATATAACGTAAAGCTTAAAAAACAACTATTAAAACTGTGTAATTAAAAAGATTTTTTTTAATTACTATACCGAAGAGCGCGTTTAAGTCTTTTCTACTAATTTCGCAGAGCCGTTATCCGTATTAGCTATAGCTATATACATACATATGTAATACAATTTATAATTGAGTATACAAATCGACGTTTCTAGTTTAAATTTAAAATGAAAAAGTAATTGATAACTTACATTTTAAGATATTTTTCAACTTACTAACTAAATAGATCTGAAACTCTAAAACCAATCTTTCTCTAACAAAATTAAATGATAATTACTGTCACCTTAATAGAGGTGCGTGGAAGATATGCTGTTTTGTATGTACTGTCATTGTAAGTAACGTGACACGCAGCGTACTCTGACGCGGAAAATAAAATTTATTCAGACTGTGACAAATATTTGAACGAGCGACATAAAGCGTGAACGAAATGAAATAATTGTTAGATTCATGTTTATACACACCCGCGGGTTCGCCCGCCTAACGAAATTGTAAGAATAAAATACATAAATTATATCCAATATCGATATTTCCGAGCACCATGTTTCCTCAAAATATATTATAAATATACAAATATTTCATTTTCTCGAGTTTGAGTCCAGCCCACAACTGTCGCGTGTAAGGTCACACGCTTGTGTCACTGCGCCGCGACGGTACGGTCGACTCGTAGGTACTAATATTCTTACTTAATTAGGTTAATTTATTTAAATAAATAACACGATTGATTAATAAATGCTACCCTTACATAACCATTTGTATAAAATTTTCGAAAGGCCTCTTATGAAATATGCTAAACTTAAATTTAGATAACGAAATTAAACATTTTGTATTTATGATGACATAGCTGGACTTACTAACTTCAAATAAATATGGAAAATCATAATATTTTATAACAGAATTACAACCATGGGATTTATTAAAATATTTAATCAAAAAATCCCATAAAACCTTTTTGATTAAACTACCTGTCGGTCCACATAAATCAGTCTCTATAACATCGGTGAGCCCATTCCATTAACTTTCCCTGCCAAAGAAAGTTTTCTCCATTTTTGTCGCGTATCAATTATCATAATTTAGGCTTGTCCGTCCGTCGGCGTCGGTGTCGGTATTTGTAGAGTAAAAGTGGTGGAGGTGCATGTTTAAACAAACAATCAAGATGATACCAAGCGAGCAGATTTGAAAATGAAAGTTAGCGCTATGTGAGACTTTCAATTAAAATAATAGGATTTATCTCAGTTTTGCTTTAGAGATTCCATTGTAGAATATATAAAATTATATACTTCGACTTTAAAGGTATTACATATAAATTACCGTACATTTTTACTTTTATTCTTTAAATAGAGTTTTTTTTTATGGGAGAGGACAAGGCAAACGAGAGTTCGGGTCACCTGATGGTAAGTGATCACCGCCGCCTACAACCTCATGCAACACCAGAGGAGCTACAGATGCGTTGCCGGTCTTTAAGGTAGAGGATGTTGAGTGCCGGGGCCCGGCATTACCTAATGCGAAACGCAGTGGCAAGAGCCACTACTTCACGCCGGTTTTAAATGCCGGAGGTGGTATTAATCCGGTCGAGTCTGCCCATGCGTGTTGCCATTACTGGGGACATGACTCTACCACACGTACTTTAGTCGCCTCATACGACACCGACTGCACCAGTAGAATAGGATCATCTATTCTTAGTCGGGACCACAAAAAGAGTACCCAAAATAGTTTATTTCAAAATCAAAATATCTCTAAAACTAACAAAATGTTTATCACATTAACACGAAATATATTATTTCAATCTAGACAAGTAGTTGTTGAGGTAAGCGCGTGCAAACGTACGAAATGATTCAGACTTATAATATTATTATAGAAATATATATAAAAGATAGAATATATATAGACGTAAATTAAATAATGATAATAGTTTTAAAAGAAAAAGAATTGTTATAATATTTATTTTCATATAATTTAGAAAGCTTTGATATAAAGTTCTTGTTTCTTAATGAAACAATTTATATTGCATGTGTTAAAATAGTTAACATCTACGATAACATTAGTTAATTTGAAATTATATTGAAACTTACAATAATTATTCGTTAGATTGTAGATAGATGTATCCTTTTTATTCATATATATATATATATATTTAATTTCTAAAAGTTAATTTTATTACAATTATCACGTTAATGTAATTATCACGTTACAGCAAATATCACGTTGTTAATTACTTTTAATCAAATATCATACCTAAAATGAAAGTCTAAAATTTAATATTGAAATTAAAGAACAAAGTGGACATTTATTAATTTTTTTAATTTCAATATTCAATTAATCTAATTAAAAAAAATAATTAAAACAAATTAACTATTATTTATTACTATATAACCTTGAATAGTACCTTCTTCTATAAAGAATGTACGTATATAATATGGAGTACTCGTTCTGTTGCAATCGGAAGCAATTTAATAATTTGGTGTGACGTCACGAAGGTTTTTACGCGGATGTGTTCCGGTCCGGTATGTAATCTATGATAAGTAAGTAGGGTCTTTATATTATAATTTAAATAATTAATTGTAAAACATAATATAATTTATTATTATTTCTTCGATCTAGTGTCGATGCGCAGCGTTGAGTTCCGCCTCACGCGCAACACGCAATTCATCTGATTTACATGATAAGAAAAACCATTTGACTTAAAACTAAATAATTTGCTTTAATATCAATATGTATTTTTTAAATTAAATATTTGGTAAGCATCAACGATTATAAATCAGAAAGTTGTCAATGGCTATAAAAAAATTAAACATTATTTTGATGACCATTCCAAAAATGAATGAAAGTTGTACTGTCAAACAACCATTGTTCCACAATCCAACTAGACAGCTAGTAAAGTTGTTAAGCAAATTATCAAGTATTTTCACATAAAACGATAAGTATTTCTTATATATTATTCTTTTTTCATTAACATTTATCGTAGAGAAAGTATGTCATATAAAATTCTAGTGCTTTTCGTGTAAACTTAAAGTTTTTTTTTCATACATATGAACAGAAAATTGATGTAATTTAAGATCCCATGAAATATATAGTTAAATAATAGAAAATATATAGAACCCCACGAAATATATAGAAAAATAAGTAGTTAAATATATAGTTTATTCTTAATTACTTATCAATAATATATTTAATTTTTCATTTTAGGTTTTTAATGTGACCAAATATAAAACTTTCAATCGAAAATTTTTATTTAATTCAATATTTTAGTTCAATTGAATTAATAAAAAAAAACACATGAAAACAAATATACTTCCAAGTTTTTTAACTCAACGCCGTACATACTTTTATTATGTCACCAGCGATTATGATAAGTCGTAAAGTCTGTAAGTTTCTAATGCCCATGTATTAGAGTCAAGGGCGAAGCGATGAAAAGAAGCGATGACGGTCTCGTTTAAAAATCCCACGACATGTCCGCAAGGGTCTATAGGTACAAATTTGCATGAAATGCGTGTTAATATTTACTTAGAGTTAATAGTTATTAGATTTCTGGTACTACTTATTCAAGTAACTACTTGGTGCTTGTAAAACTTAAGTTATTTTGTTTGTAGGTTTTTTAAAATTTTTTTTGGCTTCGTGCTGTATTACACACGTAGCAGGCTAGAGTGAAGAGAACCAGGATATTTTTTAACAAAAAAAAGAGCTTCACGCTGTTATATAAAATAGAATGTCAAAGTGTTATTACCACACATTGTATGAAACATTAGTCATTAATATTTTGTAAACTGTGCAAAATATTAATTTGTTTATATAATAATGACTCTTAAGAACAACGAAGATGGAAAAAGCTAAAAGTCCGTCATTAAAGTTTGTCTATCCTAAGCAAACAATAAGTTTTAAACATATTATTATTATAAATAAGTAAATTTTAGTTAAAATGTTAAACATTGTAGTGAACCGTTACAAAATCGACCTTCCACACTATCTCTCTATTTGTGTATTAAATATTAACCAATATTTGTGGATATTATGAAAGATTTTAGAAGACCCATCATTTCGCCAACTATTTATCACCTCTGTTCATAAGCGCTTTGACGCGTGACGAAATTTTCGAGTACTGCTAAAATGTATATATGATGAAAGTCATATTACCCCTAAATAAACGTTTAATCTTTTCAGCTTTGTTATTTCAATAGTTGCTTTATGATTTGTAATCAGTAACGGAATATTAATGCTGTTATGAAATTGCGTGTTAAATAT
This sequence comes from Heliconius aoede, assembly GCA_037355905.1. Classification (NCBI taxonomy): domain Eukaryota; kingdom Metazoa; phylum Arthropoda; class Insecta; order Lepidoptera; family Nymphalidae; genus Heliconius; species Heliconius aoede. The sequence continues at coordinate 311,871 of JBAIZZ010000130.1, forward strand.
GAGAACTAAAATTGAGGACGTAAAAAAATATCCTCATATTTTGTGAGTTTAATATGTTAAGTGGCGGAACTCAACGCTGCTTTTGGCCTCGACACTAGAACGAAAACATGGAAATATTTAATATTTCATTTCCTAGTAACTTCTAGTGTTTACACGGTTGTACCCCTGCACCAGTCGTGGTATGCCAGCCTTATAAAAAAATCAGCTCTATTCCGCACACAGCCGGGTAGACAGAGGGAACCTAGTGTTAATACACTCTGTTTCCCATTTTCCGCCGAAACACAAATAAACAATCATCCAAAAGATCCGCTTCATATAGATGTAATATGTCTCAACAACGTTATATACTTATGAGGGACGTTGACCTCGATAACTATATTAGATATCGTTTACCTTATAAGTGTAATAGATCACTCAGAATTACATTTTTTGCTTTGTTTACTAATAATATAGAAATTTCACTTATATTTTATATTTATAATATTTTATTATCGTCACTCAGCTTCACGCGTATAATCTAATATAGAGCAGGCAAAGAGAATCTAGTATTAAGACATTTTGATCCCCACGAACTTTCTAATTTTCGAGACATTGTTGAAATTCGGAAAACAACGCCGTTGTTTATCTGATCATCTTCTTTTATTATGTTGAGTTTCATATTATGAATAAATTATGTAATATAGAGAAATAATAATTGCTTATTTAAATGTCTTATAAATATTAATCTAGAATTTCATTGGTGAAAGTTATTTCATAAGAGCATAAGAAATGACGGTTGAAATATACAACCAAATGATTTAAATATTAAATTGCTGATTATAAATTATCTAAATGGCTCGGTCCGGACGGATAACATCCCAATTATGTATATATATATGCCTTATGACTTTTTAAGAAACATTCAAAGTTATATGAATCGAAAAAATAAATATATACAATTATGATTTAATTACACTTAACACTAACTACCGTCTTTGAGTACTCAAAGTAACTGTACTCAATTATATTTAATTGCAATTAATTCGCAAGCAACACTTGACCTTTTCTACGGTCAACTGATGACAATGACGCTATTAGAGCATCATTGTCGGTCTTTACGTCCACAATAATTTACGGTCTACGGTGAAAACGTACAATAGAAACGGAGCGTATAAATTAAATTGGCTGTGACAATCTGACATTGACTCTGTTATTTGGTTGAGTTTTCATTATTAAAATTATGTGATATGTTGAAAGATGATTTTTGATGATGAAGAAGCCTATCCTGCCTACCCTATAGTACAAGCCTATCCTGAAATGTGCGGGATACAGCGTGAAAGAAAAAAAAACGAACTAAATAAACGATACGGATTTACTTGCTTTGATTTGATGTTTGAATGCCATGCTCGTTATATTATATATCTACACTACATTTTTACATTTTATTAAAGAAGAAATATTCCATTGAATAATTAGCATAACAAGTGTATTTATTATCAAAAAAATTGATGCATATAACTGTTTCAAACTATTAAATGTATATGCAAAAGTCGGGATATATTTGATCATGTAGTCTTGTATTTAATATATAAAAATATACTACTTTGACTTATAATTTTAATTTTTTTCTAAACGTGAGTCAATAAAACTAAGGGGCCTGCTAAGTGCGAGATACAGCGTGAAACTAAAATGAAAATAAAAACTACCGTTCATTGCGTATTACAAATTTTAAGCTTTTATGCAATTATAAACGGATACCGCATAAAATTATTTGAATATTGTAAAAGTGCCTTGACCTTAAACGACACGTGGAAATACCAACTTTAAATTGCTTGTAAGTTTTATTTAGTATTGGTTACAATTGTTATTTTAGACATAGGAATATATTATTTAGACTAAAGATTGTTAATTGCCTCAAAATCTTACAGTAGACAAATTAAAGATGAGAACGAACAGCTTGAGTGCGAGGCGAAATTTTGTCACTTGAAATAATAATTACTAATTGAGTTTTCTTCTGTTTTTAGCAGGGTAGGTAGTGGCTAGTGTCAAGACACTTCGTTCCTTGCTCAACTCCCGAATTCGAGACACTGTGTATAGTGAAACTCAACACCAACGTGTAGTATAGTTTTTTTTTTAATTTAACGTTTTTAAAGTGTCCTCATTTGACAAAGAAAAAAAATTTTTCTTTGTAAGTTTTTTTATTTATTATTCCCTAAACAAAGTAAAGATGATAACATACATATATGTACATATATACATTTTGAAAAATATTTGGAAATCGTATAAGCTCGTAACATTTATAATAAGAAATATAAAAAGCACCACCTACCTATAAAGTATTTCAAAAATTTGTGTAACTCAATTTATTTTGTCCTTAATACTGATATAACGGTGCAAGTACCGTAATATGATGCTGATGTTATGACATCCATATATAATATGTGTATATTATAACGAAATAAAGTCGTTCGACGGCCGTTGTGACGCAGTGGTACAGACGTGTTACTGTAAGCTGTTATAGGTTCGATATCCACACGGGGATGAAGAATTTCAAAATTTTCATTTTGTTGCAATGCGAAGCCTTGAGGTTCATTTTACTGCGCTCGATGTTTCGAAAATTCGGCGAAAAATAAGGACTGAAGTGTCTTAACACTAGGTTTTCTCTGCCTACGCGGGTTCACTCTGGCTACTTTGTTTGCGGGATACAGTGCAAACCTAAAAGGTGTAATCATCTTCAGCCTGTATACAGCAGAGCTAAATGTAGTGTTATGACACTATTTCTCACTTTCGCTTAATTGTTCGAGGTATTGAATTCAACGACGGGGTTTTTGCTTTGGTGATACAGCGAAAAAATAAGAATATTAAGACATAATAATTCATTCCCTCGTTGGGAATCGAATCCACAACCGTCGCGATACAGTCACACCCTTTTGCCTCTGCATTACAACCGCTTAAAAAGATACACCTATTATAAACAATAATAATATAAAAAGCCGTTCCGTTCAATGAAAGAACGGTTCCACTAAACCGTCTTAAAACAAAAACACAATGAATGCCCCATTTTATATTTCAAATTTTAACATGCAAAATTTTTATGTTTCCGGTAGTCAAGTAGTTTTTTTTATTTATATGTTCTGTTGTTACTTAATTTTATATTTTATTTATCTGTGCACATCTTTTGTATTATTCATGATATGATAAATAGGTAAATGTTATACGAAACCTTCGTCTATTGCGTATATCGTTCTCCATTTTTTATCTAAACGGAGAATTCGGAAAAATATATACAGATACTAGACAAATTATAAAGAAGGCAAATGTAGTAATATACTGTTTTTTTTAATAAAAAAACATATTGCAAACTTTAGGTCGTCGGCACCAGCGTGTGACGATTGAGGGTTCGTCAAACGTGACGGTTGTGAGTTCAATCCCGTCTAGAGGGAGTACAATGTTTTATTTTTTCATTTCCTCGCCAATTTGATAACAAGTGAAAGCTCGGCGTAGTGTTCCGGCACTTAACACACAATGCCTCATGAATTCGATGAAAGTAAGTTAAATGGAACTTCCAAAAAAGATTTACTAGAATGCAGCTTTATTTCGAATGCAAATATTAATAATTAATGTAATTAACAACCTCCAAATACAGTAAACAGAGCATATTAGATTATCTAGATGTATTCCTTGTCTATTTTGAGGCAATCCGTTATACAAGTAGCAGAACTAAGAGAAAAAAATGTCTTATCTTATAACTATTTAATAAAAATAAAAAAAATGCAAAACCACAGCAGGGTAGGTAGAGGGAACCTAGTGTTAAGACACTCGGTTCTCCACTTTTCGCCGAATTCTAGAAGCATTGCGTGTAGCAAGTAGTGGCAGAACTCAACGTTGCGCTTAGCCTCGACACCAGAGCGAAAAAATAAAAATATAAATTTAAATAAGTATTTTGTTTCCTCGAGTGGGAATCCGAACCCTTTATCCCATTTACACTCACACTTTGTGCCCCTGTGCCACGGCCTCAGACTATTTTAAATAATAAACAATTATTTATCTGTTTCAAATTGTAGGTTCTATGGCGCGATGGCAGTGGGTTCGATGCCTATTCATCCATATTTAAATTTATTTCCATTTCCGCAATCTCATAAGGAATCGCATCATTAATATCTCGAATATCTCGAATTTCAGTAGAAAGTGGAGAACTATCCTGGAAAAAATCTGTAGCTGATAGATAAGTCACGTGTTTTTCAAATTTAGTGAGTTCAGTAGAGTTAAATTATTATTTTAATATATATATTTTTTACACTGTACTCAAAATATCTTCTCAAATCAGGTGTCGAAGCCGCTAAAGTTCCTAATACTAAAATATTGCAACAGGTGGGTTTTTCTAATGCTCGAAAGTTTAGAACTGGTTATGGTCGTCGTAACAGTCCAACAACTGTGACTAATATTGTGAAATCGGATTAAACTATGTAAAGGAAATTATAGCTTTTATGCGTAATCATTTTATTTACATTTTTTTATATCTGACAGCTGAGCCTGACTGACTGTCAAGAAGATAATTATGTTGCTATTTCTAAATATGAAACTCCTTATTTTCTATTGATAAATATATTGTATTAAGTTTTAGACCGTATGTAAGACCTTTCACCTTCTCTGCATGTTAATGTGACAAACATCACCATATAGGAACTGTTGCATAAATAAGTTATATCACAGTCGAGGTTATATCGACCGTTTTTATACGGTGGTTCTAGGTTCAAATTTGCATAGGTATAATAATGTCTTTCTCTCTTTTATCTCACACTATATAAGAGAGTTATATATATAGATATATTTAGTACAATGATATATTCATTGATCTTCTAACGCTACTGTTGTTGCGGTTAGTTCATTAGATTGAACTTCAAAACATTGAATTTAATACTAATTACTTATATTTATTTCATCATATCTGTCTGATATTTGAATTCTATACAAATAATACAAATGTAACTGATGTTTGTCTGTACATGGAAGATATATAAGATAAAATATTATTGGAGGCATTTATGAACCCAATAGAGAAGCCATTTTTTGTTGATTATCATCTGTTCACTTTGAAGCGGATGAAGTCGCAATCCGGTCCCGTTATAAATATATATATTTTTAATATAGTCAAATAGTATGTGCTGTTATGTAATTTTTTTTATTCAATATGACCAAGGCAATGGATATGAAATGACCTTTATTACCAATATTTTTAAATCGTAGTTATTTTGTTCAATTTTCGTCCACAACTTAAAATAACAGAAACAAGCGTACATAAATATCAGCATGTCCATTGTACTCGAATACCTGAGCATGAAATTTCTCTTAGAATTTCTGAGTTTGTACGCGGGTACCTTACGTTTCACCTTATACAACAATAGCCAATATTTACAATGTTTCAAACATAGAACAATAGTTAGAAATGCATGCTTACATTAGAATATTTAAATTGTAGTAAATTTACTAGAAACATCGTGTTAAGACATCTCATTTGTGAGTGTGCCTGGAGACTAGAGCCAAGTACTGAAAATATAAATTTCAATAAATATTTCATTTCTTCGAGTGAAGATCGAAGCCACAATCAGTTGCATTTACAGTGTGTACACTCCTGCCTCTGCGCCACTACTGGCTTCTATTAAATATTTAACTTCCTTGAGTAGGAATCGAACCCACCTCCTGCGGAGTTTATAGTCCCACGCTTGTGCCTCTATGCCACGACTGGTCCTCTACGATACATATGTTCGCAACAATATAAACAAATATGTATAATATTGTATGATATTTTATAGCACACCTATTACATACCATAAACCGTCACTTTTACACGTTTTATGTTCTAAGTCTAATGAGAGATGCGCGCGCGACGTGAAAATGAAGAGATTATGAATTAACTGTTTTATTGAAAACGTTTCCTCCATACTTAGGTAACGCTTCTGAAGTAACATTTTGTTGTCATGTTACCTAATGTTACTGAGAAAGGGATAATTAATTTTGAAATATATTATGTGTGTACTTACAATGTAATTTAATGTCTTTGTTAACATTTAGTTTATTATAACATTATTTTATAGTAAATTTATGTAATATTATCATGATTTATATTTCTTTGACAATATCTCTGTATCTTCCCTTTAGGTCACAGTTTGGGGGGTAGGCACAAGGAAATTCGTTTCCATTAAGGTTGTTCCATTGCCCACTTCCCGTCGAATTCTGTAGGCATCGCGCGTTGAGTTAAACGCCGCGTTTTGACTCACCAGAGCAGGATTACGAGATTACGAGCGGCTTATCAAACATTCAAATCTAAATTCAGAGCGGTACTTTCTCTGTGATAACATGCCTATATACATCGCGTATTGTAACGACTCTACAATGAATGCAAGCGAAGTTAACAGATAATTAAAAGTTAATATAAAATTGATATTACTGTTATATACTTGTAACATAATATTAAGTTAAGTCGGGCTAGTAAATGACAGCATAATATTAACAGATACTTAGTCACGATAATCATCAATAGCATAATCATAATGTATAAGTATAATGTCACGCTGTATCACGCATGTAGGGTAGGTAGAGAGACTAATTTTTCGCCGAATTCTCGAGCCACTGCGTGTTGAGTGGCTGATCTCAACACCGCGCTTCGCCTCGACCTTAGAGGAAAAAAATGTGAATATTAAATATTTCATTTACGCGGGGATTGTACCCATAGCCTGTCTCTAAGAAAGTGAAATAATAAATTACAATTTAAAATTATTCATCTAATTGTAGTAGAAAGTTTGTTCTGTCTTATGTTTCTGTGTAATTTAAATTAAATTATTTAAATTAAATATGATGCAATTGTTACAGGTACACTTAATGTGGTGAATTAAGACTGCGGTAAACACTTGCGTATTGTGTAATGGGAGCTTTACAGTTTAAGATAATTATGGATTTTTCAAATAAATTATGCGTTGAGTGCGTCGTATCGTCGAGAGGTTGTGAGTTCGACTTCCACTCGGGAAAATAAATTATTTTTATTCTCCACAGGAAATAAGACAAACAGCGGCGTCAACTGCTAAACTCGCAATGCTTTGAAAAATATTATCATTATAATAGTACATAAAGGGACTGATATAAGAAGGTGTTACGCCAGCTTACGTGTTACGCCGCCAGCACCTATTTGAATATTTTCGATAGTATTAAAAATATAATATATTTCACTTCCTTTCAGTGGGAATCGAACCCACAACCTGTCGGGGTTAGAGCTGGAACCTTTGCTCCTGCAGCTGCGACACGTCGGCTTCAACACTTTTAATTTACATATTTCTTTTGTTATTATCGAGGGATTTCATGAATAGTGGTGGCACTCAACGCCGTGCTTTATCTTGTTACCAAAGCGAAGAAATTAAAATAAAATACTCTCTAGGCTATATCAACATTACAACTTACTCAACTCAGGGTTATAACCTTAGAAAATAAATAAAAAAATGCTTATACACACGTTCATGTATAAATTAATATACATATTACACACATATAACTGCAATTAATTTAGCATATTAAAAGGAAGCGTTTCTAAGATATAGACTATAAGACTGTACGATAACGTGGTTACGTTAGATATTGCTGTAAGAATTTAAATATTGGTCGAGGACAGAGATTATTATTATATATAAATTATAAATATCTTTGATATAAGTTATTGTATATGAAAATAGTATATTCGTGCTTAAAATATGAATTAAATATTACTAGCAACCCGAACGCGGCTTTGTCCGCTTATATATGTTGTTATAATATATTATAACCAAATTAAACAAAAAATATATAATATAAAATGTAGTTTATATGTTATTTTGATGTTAATATGAATTCCAGAAATTTCATTTATTAATATAAATCATTAAGTTTAGTAGTTTTTGCGTGAACATGGAACAAACATCTATACTCACAAATGGAATAGACAAATATTAGGATATTCTGTATCGAATTAAATATGTGGCCTTTGGATATTACCTACTACTACTTGAATAAATAAATTAAACACGCAGCCACTCAACACGCAATGCCTCCAGAATTCGGCAGAAAGTGGGGAACGGAGTGTCTTAACACCGAGGTTCCCTCTGCCTACCCTGCTGTGTGCGGGATACAGCGTAAAGCTGAAAAAAAAATTACCTGAAACGTTGAAAATGAAATTGAGAATTCTAAACTTTAATAAGTGTTCAATCATTAAAGTTGACTTGTGCCCTTAGGCCTAAGGACGTTATGGCAATTATTATAACATTATGCCGAAGTGTTGAAGTTCAAAGCCACTTTTAACTTAGACATGGTAATTAACTGCTCATTTGGTAGTTAGTTTAGGGACATTAACTGTGTTGATGTCTGGTTTCCAGTTCTTGTCAGATTTACCATCTTTACCTCGCATTTTTAAGCGTATAATATGATATTGTTGAAATTGGATAATTTATTATATATATGAATAGTATAAAAAATAAAGGCCATAAAGTGTGCTGCAAAATAGATTGATTGTGGGTTCAATCCCCGCTCGAGGAAAGGAAATATTTATTAAAATTTTATAATTTAAAATTTCATTTCTTCGCTCTGGTGTCGAGGCAATGCGCGTTGAGTATTGCAACTCAAAACGTAATGCCTCCAGAATTGGGCGGAACGTAGGCAATGGAGTGTCTTAAAACGCGGTTCAGTTCAGAGGACAGTTTGAAGCTGATGATTTAATTTATTTGAATAAAATAATCTATGTAGGTCAGTGCGATTGTAAACGTGACATATTGTGGGTTCGATTTATTCTAACTTTACTAGTAATCCAAGATTCTTCAAAATCTGAAATTCATCAAAACCACTTTACTTTCATCTTTATGTTATTTCCCGTATTTGCATTCTTCAATAGTAGAGAGTTTTCACCGATTCACGCTTTACACCTTAATTTGAGACATTTCGTGTGGAATAGCGGAACTCAACGCCGTGTTTTTACCTCAATAATATCACTTTTAATTTTGAATATAAACATAATACGTTATTTGAACACATCAATTTTAAAGTGACCATATAATACATATAAGAGTATAAAATTTATTGTAGGTTAATTTCCACCATATTTCTAACAAACATTAAAAGATTTCCAATATCAATTTGTTGTTGCAGTAACGCGGAAGCACTCAATAGGCGATTATTAATAATACAAGATTGCTTTAAGTAATCTTTAGCTTCTGCTTTTTCTAAGTAGCCATTTATATGTATAAATAAAAAATGGCCTCATCTTTATTAATTATTATAGATTTTGGGTTGTATAAGTTATTGGTATATAGATATTGAATTAAATCATGGCACAGGGGTACAACCGTCTGATTTTAAATGCGACAAGTCGTAGATTCGATTCCCATTCGAGAAAATGAAGAATTAAAAATTTTGCACTTTTCTAATAACGCTATTTACCAGAACTAGAAAATGGAGGAAATTGTTAAGACACTTCCTTCCCCAAAGAATTGAATATGGAATGGCGTAACTCAACGCCACATTTTGTCTCGTTACCAGAGCGTATTGCTTATGACAGTCACCTAATTTCTAAAACTCATTCTGTGGTTATAGTTTAGACTTGTGCTGACATAGAAGAATTATAAGCGTTGCTTAATCTAGGTGGTCTAAGCAATTACATGTGATAATTATTTTCTCATTGAGCTTATTTTTTTATGTAATTCACGTAAAAAGATAATTGTATTTAGGACGAGGACGCGGGGCGGCGTACATGTAACGTCTGGTAACACATAGTAGCTATTTCTTTATTAGGCTAACGCTTCTGCAATGTAGGCAAAGGGAACCTAAGTTAAGTCACTCCGATGTCCACTTTGCGCTTAATGTTAGCGTGTTTATCTTGTCACCAGAGAGAGAAAATGAAAATAAATCATTCTCTCGAAAAGGGAATTGAAACTACAACCTGCGCAACGATAGCTTCAATAGAATAAAATTTCTGAAATTAATAATTTAAATTTAGATTTTATGTCAATATACTCGTAAGTGAGGTTGAAAAGTGAATTAATGGTTATACAAATAAACATTGATGGCACGCTAATACCGTATATTACAAGATGTAGCCGCCATGACTTGAAAGGGCGTGAGAAGGGCGCATACAAAAATGTAATTATTCAGTTAATATGTGCGTGTCATATAGTTTTTTTTATGTTAATTTGTATTTGCTAACAAATAGATTTTATGTTATAGGTATAATCAGCTTCACATTGTCCGCACTCAGCAGGGTTGGCAGAGGGTACATAGTGTTGAGATACTCCGTTCTCTACTTTTTGCCGAATTTCAACCACTCAAGCTTTGTCTTAGTGCCAGAGCGGAAAATTGAAAATATAAAAAAATATATATATAATAACTGAAAATATTAATAAATAGTATTCCTCCGACAGGGATCGAACACGTTACAGTCACACCTTTGTGCCTTTTGCCACGTTGCCCTCTATAAGTATAAGTATATACGTCTTACCAGAGAGAATAAGTATAAATAATTTCATGCATTGTCTTGAAAGTAGGCTATTCTTTCTATCCTGCTATATGCAGGATACAGCGGAAGACAAGTGGGATTGAACCAACAACCGCCGCGCTTACAGTTAGATACTATGCCAAGACGATCCTCGTATATCATACTAATAGTTATAATTTATCATACCAGTAAACAGTGACTGACAAGGAAAGTAAATGGATATTGATGGTGATCAAATCGTCGATGAAAGATTCCACGGAAGTTGGAAGACTGCAGTTATGAATATGACAGATTATTAATATATAATATAGAAAATTATTTTTTATTTCTCCGTATTGGTAAATTAAGCGTGACGTTTGTTGAAAAAAGTTGAGAAAAGTAGACAGAACCTGAAAATCTAGAGTCGTTTAGGTTCACTATTAAGACGTTTCTGTACTCCACTTTCTGCCGAATTTTTGAGACATCGCACGTTGAGTGGTAGATGTTAACGCCGCTCTTTGTCTCGTTACCAGAGCAAAAAAAAAAGAAAATATTAATATAATAATTTCCTTCCCTGGGAATAGAACCCACAACCTGTCGCGTGTACTGTTGCGTCACGACTGGCCTCATTAGAGACGCTAAAGCATAATGATTAAAGTGAAGCATGATTTTTCATATTAAAATAAAATATATTTCGAAATATTCTACGATTGCCTCTCATAAGATAAATAGGTGAAGGTTTCTAACGTTAGTTGAGTAATAAAAAAAATTACTTCACTATATTCCGTATGCAGCAGTGTAGGTAGAGTTAAGACACTCCATTCTTCACTGTCCTTCGAATTCTTTGGGGCTTGTGTGTGTGAAGCGGGGTGTTGAGTGGCGGAACTCAACGCCAGACTCTTGCCTTGATGCTAGAGCGAAGAAATAAAAAAAAAATTTAATAATACATTCCCCCGATTGGGGATCGAACCTACAACCATTGTTAAAGTCACACCATTGTGCCTCAGTACTTTGGTATCGGTAGTAATAGTAGTTGAGTATTTTTTTTATAAAAAATACCGTTGATTAGTTAATATGTAGAAATTTTTATACCCATCATTAAAATTATGACATTCATAAAAGTTACTAAAGACCCCATACAAATAGCTTTCGAAATAAATCTGTAATATAAATTACGACTATACAATGTAATATAGTTGTGAAAGTTGTGTGACTTATTGATCTTTTGACAGAAGATCAAACTGCTAAGGAATGGGTCATCGATTCGATTATTATCATGTAAAATTCATATTACAGATACAGGCGTGAAGCTGAAGCTCTTCCTAATTTTCTAGATATAAATCTAGATTTTCTAGATTTTAGTGGGGATCGTACACCCAACCGTTGCCTCACATTCACACGAAGGCCTCGACTAAACAGATTGCAACCAAAAAAAACACTCACATTAATATAGTAAATAACATGAAAGAGAAACCCAGTTATTTCTAATTAAAAAAAATCCTCAACGTTTAAAAGTAAGTTAAAGTTAACATAATAAAAAAAAACATGTCAAAGAAAGCAATATACGCGTACATTTATAATGAAATTGGAAAGGTGAAGTAAAACGCCGCGAGTGAAATTTCTTTGACTATATTATATGTTCACTTGTTTTTAGCAGCCTCCACTCCCGATACAGCCTTGACCGACCAGTATTGGTATGACGCGCAATGTATGGATACGCCAATTTCAATTTCTTATAGTAGATTTTATATTAAGCCACGTTTTATGCCTCTAGTGGGAATCGAGACCACAACCGTCGTTCGTGTTTACAGTCTACGCGGTCTCTTTCTCGCTTTGGTTAGTCTTGAAAGTGTCAAGACACTTGAGACTAGGTTCTCTATGCCTAAATATTCAAAGAATAATTTACTGTAAGGAATATTACATACAAATTCATCAAAAAAAAATCTCAGAAACACTCAAACTTTGAAAATATATGATACTGTAATTTTCTTAACTTATATTAAATATATCTGTCTATGAAAATAAAAGAGATACCACCTTCAAGCATAAGGCACTCACGGTAAAATCACTTTCACCGTACAGCAAAGTATCATCGTCCACGCGTTTTAATGAAGGAAAGGTTGCAAGCATTACAATCCTCATAATGTGGAGATTGTGGAATTAATTTTTTTAGTACATTATTTTTAATGTGTGACTGTAAACGCGATGGCTGAACTGGGTTCGATTTCAGTTCGGATAATACAAACTGCGGCGTTGAGATCAGCGACTCTGAAAGATAAATAACATCCTTCCTAACCGATCTCCCAATTATCTGGCACCTAGTGGGAACCTAGAATATGGAATCTGGGGTACTGTAATTATTTTTTAATTCTTTTATTTTTACTTAGTTACATGAGATACTTATTAATATATTATAAAGTAAGTAAACTACTGTTTACTTTTTTTATATTAACAAGTGGCGAATCACTGTGCCATTATAACGTTACATTAGCATTAAGAACATTTTGTGTACAGAATAGTATCAACTCAGTTATTTTTGTTTGAATTTGATCCAAGTATATTTATTACGTTCATTACAAATGAACAAACGATCTAGCTTACTTAAGAGGCGACTAAATACGTACAATGATAGATGCGTTTATTTTCGTCGCCTGTACCCAATAAGGTTACATTACGTTAATTTGCATGAAAATTGATGATATTCTTAAAATATTTCGTTATACGTTAGTTACGGTCGTCAAATTTATAGCCAGACAAAATTTTAATTGTATTTAAATAATAGTTTAAAATATTATATTTATAATATTTTAAGCTATTATTCTAAGAAGTAAATAAAGTTTTTTTTATATTATGATAAAATTACCACAAGATAAAACATATGTACATGTAGGTGTGTACTATACATTAGTCTAAATTACACTATCTTATTAATATCTGAGGCGACATTAAAAGAAAATCGACATATATCAGAGGCAGTGGAGCAGTGTGTCAGTGGTTCTCAATATATATATATAACAAAAAGACTACTTTCAAGACCAACAAATGGATCGGCGAGGCCAACACAGTATGTGATGTGACTTCGAAATTACTATCCGAGCAAATGTGCTTTGTGAAAGGAAAATATATAATATATAAGAAAATTGTAACTTTGTATCCGTTATTTTATATATTATAATAGTTTCTTGTTCTATATTATTTGTACGTATATTATTATTTGGTAACTAGAGATGAAATTAGTTTAATTTATTATTAAGAAGAGATAATTTGTATATACTAATATTATCAAGCTGAAAAAAATATTTGGTTGAACGTTATAATCTCAGAAACGTCATCACGAAAATGAGGAGATGAAAATATTCTATATTTCATTTTCTCGAGTATAATCAAACTTCCATTACCTGACGCCTTTACATTTCCACGATTATGCTCCAGCGCTGAGATAGGACACAGGTCCGGCCGCAAGTATTATTATTTTCTTTTAAAATCGTATTTACGAGCATAATATAACATAAATGAGATGTAAATTTCTCTCTCTCTGTTTAAACAATAGCAGCGTTATGTTGCATAGTTTTAGTTTCTGACACACTAAAATTATTTAATATTATTAATTAATATATTTCTATAAATTTCCTTATTACCTATTATTATGAAAATATTGGATTTACAATATAAATAATGTCGCAATATAATGTATGTGATCTAATGTAATTATAGACTTATATGGGAAAATCCAGTGAAAGCTTGAGAATCGATTGTTTTTATTTTGTATGAAATATGAAATTTGTTGTTTAATTTATGCAATATTATCGAGTTTTATAACGTATTGTGTAATGTATTATAATATATTGCGGTTTGCTCTTGATCTGTATTTTTTTGTAATAGAGTCTTTTATCAAAGGGAAAAAAATGCCGTGTCACATTAATTTCAATTTTTTTATGTTTAAAAAAAATCTGTAAGATTTCATGCTGTATTACTTAAGTAGTAGGGTAGTTAGAGGGAACCTTGTGTTACTAAAACGGGAAAATACTTTATTACTGCGAGTCGGAATCGAACCCACAACCAACTGTGTACCGTTACACCCCGATGGCTTAAATGAATACACATATGTAATATATAAACATCTATTATAAACTACACACACGCACACACACTTGTCGCGACTTTGATAAAGATGCCGAATGTCAATTAAAATTATTAAAAAAACATATACAAGGACAAACAATCATACAAATCTAGTATTTATTACATAAACAACGACGCTTGGAATTTTATAGCTTAAGTGTCGCGTGCGTGAAATGAACGTGTGAATTTTCAAATAAAATAACTGCTAATTTATATATAGTTTGTGTATGATATATGAAATATGTGCATTATATTTATTAATGATAATTTTGCTTATATTTTATAGTAAAAATCAATAAACTTTTAAATATTTTTTTTGATCTATATTTAATTTTACCTCCAGCCTCTTCCGCATGTTTAAATGGAAATAACAGAGCTCTGTGTATGACAAACACGATACATTCTGAGGTCCGTATTTATAAACAATCTTGCAATCGATCTTGACGTGCCGTTTTATTGACATGTCAGAATAGGGGCATGACTGGGTGGAAGCAGTGGTTTGTATCGAAAAAGAAGTAATATATACTTATTTGAAAAATTTACTATTTAATACAAAAATATTATTGAATTAGGACCACTAGTTCGTGAGATTAGCGCGTTCTACCAAATAAAAACATATTATAACTATATATAATACAATAATAAATTAACGCGATCATATTTTTTCTGCACTAATTAATGGATACTGTAAATAAACGTAATATATAAGGTGAACACTATATAATTTGAATACAACTATAAAAGTATAAAAAAGAGAAATGTCCTGTTGAGATTATCCTGTTTCTAATTCGACAGAAAGTGGGGAACGCAGTATCTCATCACTAGAAAACTTATTTTCTGATATAAAATGTAACTTGTCTACAAACATCGTGATCTCTTATTGGGTCTATCCGTAATGTTCTTGTAAAACCAGTCATCAGTACAAATACACGTTTCATACTCGTAACGATTCATAGTTTCGTAGATTTATAAACCATAGTTATACCATGATCCATGGCTAACACCTTAAGGTGTCATTCGGAGTATAGAATGGTTTTGCACACCCATCCATTATTTAGTAGTAATTATGTCTACTGATATCAAATAAATGGATATTGTGTATATTCTGTCATATATTAATGTAGTTATAGATATAAATGTAAAATGAAATAAATAAAATAAAATAACACAATATATTTTTTTTTAAAAAGATACAGATATGTAGATGATGATACTTGAAGTGATTAATAGTAGGAACACAAGCGTACGACTGTAAACTCTTAATGCCTCCAGAATTCGAGAGGAAATAGAGAACTATAATGTCTTAATGATAATGTTGTTTTTAAATACCAGGATACAGTTTCCCTCTGCCTACCCTGCTACGAGATGTGTAGGATACAGCGGGCAGTTAACACTTTTTTTTATCAAGGAACGGCAGGAATGCAAGTTAATTACGTACACGCTCGACAAGAAAGTAACGAGGAAGGAAACATTTATGAATTCAGTCAATCTAATAATTACGGCGCAGCTTTACCGATGGTTTCCTGTTAAATGAAAGTAGTCTGACAACTTGTGGGCGATGTAAATCTAAATATAACGACTTACGTGACTACGTAAAAAAATACTCCCTATCCCGAATGCTATTTAACTTATTTTTTACCAATAAAGTAGTAGATTAGTCGGTTTTTTTTTATGGGAGAGGACAAGGCAAACAATTATATAAGCATTCTTAACAAAATATTTTATTAAAATAACATGAAAGATCCGTTTGAAACAGTTAATGTGGTCATCCGTGTATTTTGAAAGTGCTGCCGGCCTTGCGACTGCCGCCACGTTCGAGCTTTGCTGAGAACGTGCACACTGTGGATATGGAATTACATCAAACTGTGACGTCGCCATGGTCAGGTGATGGACGGATAGACAAGTAGACCATTAGGAATTAGAATTTATGTAAATTAAATTAAATCATAATCAGTTTCACGCTGTATCTCGCACACAGCAGGGGACTTAGTGTTGAAACACTCTAATCTAATTTGGTGAATATATCGGCGGCGGCGCAATTATAAAATTCTACATTAGATATTGTACTTAAATATTAAAAACTTCTATCACGTAATACTTGAAGTAACACGAACGACGCTCGTTAAAGTCTTTTCTATGGGAAAATGTTATTGTTTATATTTATGTAGTAATTTTCGCGTTGCGTTTTAATTTCAATAATATATAGCAATATATTATAATAAATTATTTATCATATATTATATTTCTTAAGGCAAGAAAAAAAAACCCTTAGTTTGACAACATCATTAACTTTCACATGTTATTACGCATTTACCAGTAAGTAGACAAAAAACAGTCGAGACGCAGAGGCACAAGCATGTGATTTCAAATGAGACTGGTCGTAAGTTCGATTTCCATTCGAGGAAATTAAATATTTAATGTTTTCGTTCGCTTATTTTAGTAACGGACAAGACGCGGCGTTAAATTATATAAATAGTTAAAGTAAATAGTTTTATACTGGGTTCCCAGGGTCCCTTTGCTTCTGCTGTTAACAAATATGACAAAAAATATACAATACTATTTATTTTGTATACATAATTAGAATTCCATGTGAGTTTCGCTCGTGGCCTCAAGTGGTCTATTTTGGTCAAAACCACTATTTGTTTGATGCGGATTAGAGCTATTAAACACATATATCGTTACGTACCTAGCTTACATGCTTATAAATGTAGAGTAAATGTTCTTAACTTTTAGTTAAATATGTCATATATCTGAGGCTGGTAGTAGTGATGCTGGAGTATAAACGCGACAGGTCAAGGGTTTGATTATAATTCGAGGACATGAAATATATATATTTTTTAATTTTTTAGAATGTTTACCTGGATTTTATAAGATCACTTAGATCTTAAGAGCTTGAAAATAAGGAATACTCTATAGAAAATTCAACTTTACTGTGTAGTGCAAATACTGAAGTAAAAAACAGTATATGATTTTGATATTTTAAAAAGATATATGTACATCAATGTATAACATGAATTCGTCAGACTATTGAACTTGGAATTGAACCCATAACTATATTATAATATTTTACCATTTACAGTCAAATGCTGTTCTACAGAGCCACGACCGCTTCAATGCAATACATGTGAAATATTTTTATAATTTTACTTTCTACTCGCATCCAAGTAATAAAGTATACACGAAAGGAATATTAAACAAGCCACAGTTAATATCTCAATCGCTCTAGATACGTCATAGTTACAAAGAAATGAAAGAAAGGACGATTAATGTACAGACATAAATGACTATAAATATAGTGTACGCAAAGAAAATATCAAATAAATATATAGGAAATTATTTAATTAGATTTTTTGTTAGTTATCATACTTGTTTTTATATTGATTTAGAATTTAGATAGCAGATATTTAATAAAACAATGTTAAACTATTCTATTAAAATATAGTTGAGTAATGTAAAGCTTCGTGGTGCAATAAGTTAATCTGACTGTAAAAGTGATGGTCGTGGGATCGATCTCCACTCAGGGGGAATTAATTATTTAAATTTCTTCGAGAACGTGAGAGGTTGAGTTGTGCAGATTGCAATTCTACGCGCCATGTCTCAATTTGGAAGATTTTAGATATTAGATTCCCTCTGTCTTCAGTTAAAAGTTAAAATTAATTGTATTGAATAAAGGAGCGTATAAATGAAAATTGCCAAAAAAGCACATCTCATTGTCGTGAAAACGTTTTCATAAATTAGAAACAAGGCAAAAGTGCATGAGGTCAGCAGTATGGCTGTCGTATTTCATATACGTTTATAGTTAAAGCGTGAGTTGATCTCTCTGAATGCCCGTCTTTTAACTTTAACTATCTGTAATCAATGATATAGAGGATTTCTTCGACCTCACTCTGTTTGGTTATTGTATTAAATGTCATTGTTTTTATATTTAAGTACCTCTTTTTATATGTGAAAGTTATATGTAAGTCTGTCGTAGCGTAGTAAGTCCAAAAGCGATTCATCACATAGAGTAGATTCACTTTCCAGTTGAGGGAATGTTTTAATTTTCCCGCGCGGCGCTAAGTTACGCTGCTCCATAATTATCCATCTTGCTATATAAACTTAAATCATTACAAAATTTTACATAAAGTTTTTCTATGAAAAAAATTTTGATCGATTTAAACATTTAACATTGTTTAACACTATAAACAGTAGGCCATTTCTAAATAATACTCATGCTATTATATTATACTAATAAAGTACAAAAGTACAAAAAGCAATCATGTTTTCATTCTATATTAAGCCATTGTAGTCAGACAGACCTAATGACAGATAAATAATAAGTAGATCCCATTCACCAGCAATCGCAATAAATAGTGCGTGAAAAATCATACTATTTCATATGAATGTCTCCATTCACGGCAAAGAAATTGTAACATACATACATAAATACATTGCGTAAGAAAGCATCATTACAAAACGATTAACGACACATCTTTGGACTGAGAGCGGCCTGGTGAGGTATAGATATAAATGTAATATACTGAAAGTAAATAGAACTTATGTATATATTTATTTATTTTTCGTAGGAAAGTTTCCTTTTCCAGAGGAAGGGAATCTAGTGTAACAGATAATATAATATCTCGCATTATACTCGTATCACTCGCTATTTAATATGTTTGTACTTCAATATAAAAAAATATATATCAGCTTCACGCTGTATCCCGCACACAGCAGGATACGCCTACCTAGTGTTAACACACTATCACGTTCTGTTGAATTCTGGAGGAATTGCGTGTTGAGTGGTAGAACTCAACGCCACGCCGTTTTGTCTCGACACCAGAGCGCAGAAATGGAAATACGAACGTAAATAAATAGTTCACTGCTTCGAGTGGGGATCAAACTCACAACCGTCGCGTTACACTTGTACCGCTGCGCCACGAGGGCCTCAATATGATATTATTTAATTAACAATAATAATTTATGATGATAATTATAACTTACATAATTGTTATTAAATAAAATATACTTAATAATAATTTTGTATTTCCATATAAAGTACTTTTATTATTTTTAAGTATAATTATTTGATATATCGAGTAAGGGAACGTGTTTAAATATAAGTTGTAAAAGTGGGTTACATTATTTTAAAAGGATTTTAAAACAGCGTATATCGATATTCACAAATTTGTAAACCTTTGGAATACTTTGGACTACAGTCTTACTTCCTTCCTACTGAAGGCGCTCTATCGCCATCCACCTTCGTCACACCAGTCGCCAGTTTCCTGCTGAATTCTAGAGGCGTTGTGTGTTGAGTGGCGGAACTCAGACGCCTCGCTTTGCCTCGTTACCAGAGTGAAGAAATGAAACACGCGTCCTGTCACCTCCAGAATTCACTGAAGAGTGGGCAGCGGAGTGTCTTAACCCAAGGCCTGCTCTGCCTACCCTAGCAGGATACAACGTGAAGCTGATTAGATTACAGTTTGATTAATAAAAAAGAGAGCGTTTTACAAATATGGTAAACCAATTTAAATGCCGCCTTAGACGGTATTAGTTGACTTCTTTAGAAATATGTTAATCGTTTTAGTTCTACAAATGCTATCTATGGCTATGTAACAGCTTTAAAATTATTCATAAATATATGTCGATAGAATATAAATCCATTTGCCTGTTACCCACGAACAGTCGACAGAAAAAACATAGAATATTATAATATGAATACTTGGTCGTATCTGAGTATTTTTACTTAAAATACAAGCCAAGTCAAATTAAAATTTCGAAACATGTTTTTCTCATATACGAGTTCCCGTATATTGACAGAAAGACAAAAAAAAATTGTCTAAGAAAATTGGAAAAAAAAAGTTTTCACTCTACAATTGCTCAGAAATGATATATGAGATCCTTTTTATAAAAAAAAATATTTAATACATTTAAAAAATATATTATTCTTTGGCTATAATATAAAAATAAGCTTATGCGAGCGAAGCAAACCTTTTGAGTCTCAAGTATATCAACATAATACTTGAGATGCGTGTAGAAAACAGCGTGACACATGAGCGTAGAACAATTTTTCACGTCAATATATTTAACATCGCTACTAGCTGACCACGCGTGACGCTCACTTTCTCAAGCGAAAACGAAAGTGACGACTGCTTATTAAATCATATATTATATTGCTGATCGGATGTTTGTTCGTTCTGTGTCGCTGTATTTGTTTTAAATAAATACTTAGTACTTATATCAGTTTGACAGCTTGATCTGGTGTCGAGACAGAGCGCGGCGCTGAGTCCCTCTACTCAATACGCATTGTCTCAAGTATTCAGCGGTACGTGGGGGGGGCTGAGTGTTTTAATATGGGCTTCCTTTGCATTCCGCTATGCAAGATATAGCGTGAATCCTTAAAAATATATTTAGAAACATAATTGCGTAGCAGGGTAGGTAAACATGAGAAAATTAGTGTTAAAACACTCCAAATCTTAACACTAAAAGTCTTAACGCTAGATTCCTTCTAGCTATCCTCTGATATATTTAATAATAATATTCGACATACACTTAGTCGTACTGTATGAACCGTATAAATGTTTAAGGAAATCAATAAATTTCTCCAGCTTTAGATTTTCACTAAAGCTTAAGAAAGCTGGTTAGAGATGAACAATAGCTAATAGAAAACAGAAACGCGATACGTAAATCACTCGCTTATTGCTATCTAATTACATATAAAAAACACTTTTCCTCTAACTTTAACTACCTATTATAGAACAATACAATGTTGAGAATCGATTGGACGTGGAAACAGATTTTACGCCAATTTACTCACGGTTACGTTATATGGTTACTTATGAGGCTAATTTTTTTTTGCAGCTTCCCGCTGTACATGCGGGACATGTAGCAGGGTAGACAAAACAGTCTAGTGTTAACACACTCCGCTTCTCACATTTATGCCTTTATTCGTTCTAGAGGCATTGCGTGGTTAGTGACGGAATTTAATGCCATTCTTTGCCTTGGTATCAGACCGAAGAAATGTGACTATTAGAGATTTCCACTTTAAATGTCAGAGGTTCGATTCTTCGAGTTCGAGTCTTAATGGGAATGATTTCCTCTGCGTACTCTGTTGCATGCGGGATACAGCTCGAAGCCAAAAAAATGATTCATAATAACTTACTGTTGAATATATACATAGACAAACAAAAGAACAGAGGCTGTTAGAAGCCTATTATGGTACTTATTGCATTATATTACTTAAGTCTACCCACATAAAGGAAGACTGAATTGGTATTTGCCCAACGAGCGTGGTCAATGGAGGTAATTTTTTGAATCATATTACTTAACAAGGATGTGAATGTACACATTTACATATTATATTAGTCTGTGTTGTTTTGTAATAGTGATATAGAGTTTTTTTTTTAATATTTTGAAATTGTAGCTTAAATGGCCTAAAGAATTCAACTGAAATGAAAATATTTGAACCTACAGTGGGACTCGAACGCACAAGCATCACGTTAAAGTTTCACTTTGCCGCTGGGCCATGCTGCTACCATTGTTTGTATAGGTATGTCATAATTAACCAGGATTCGTTCAGCCGTGTGGTCCTGGCTTAGAATAGGATCACCCTGGTACTGCCGGTGTCGTAAGAGGCGACTAAAGTACGTGTGGTAGAGTCACGTCGCCAGTAATGGCAACACGCATGGGCAGACTCGACCGGATTTAATACCACCCCCGGCATTTTAAACCGGCGTGAAGTAGTGGCCCTTGCCACTGCGTTTCGCATTAGGTAATGCCGGGCCCCGGTGCCCTTCATCTCCTCCTTAAAGGCTGGCAACGCACCTGTGGCTCCTCTGGTGTTGCATGGGGTCGTGGGCGGCGGTGATCACTTACCATCAGGTAACCCGAACGCTCGTTTGCCTTGTCCTCTCCCATAAAAAAAACAAAAATGTACATTATACTTTATATACAGAGTGGAAGCGTTTGAGCTCCTTATATAAAAAAATCTCCTAATAGAAAAATATTTCAAACCCATACCTAAAAAAAAATAATTAAGTGAACAGTTTAGACGTATAGCGCGGCTTTGAGTTCCGCTACCCAATATGCAATGACTCGAAAATAGAGTTTTGTAACCTTAGATTCCGTCTGCCTATATGCGAAATACAGAGTGAAACTTGAAAGAAAACTTAACACGTTTATAAGTGTTATTCCTAGAAATTCTAATAACAACTTATAACATGATTGGATAGAGCGCTTGAACGGTAGGTGCGGGTTTGGGTCATGCTATGGTATTTTTTTATATATTCTTCAAAATAATGTTTTAAATTAACGACAACATTAGGCTTCATTGTAAATTAATCCAAGCAAAATATAGAAAGTGTTACTTCCTTTACAGTGTAGTGACCGACGCTGTCTGTTTTGATTGATGTAACTTTCACACTAAATTATGTTTTAGAGGACAAAAAAAAAATAACGATACATTATATAATTATTTTATATTTAAACTAGTCATTGTTTTCTCTCGTTTCCATTTGTTTTGCTTTATTTTGTGTTAGAACTGCGTGTGTGACTTTCCACACGGAGACCGTGGAGCCGTGTCAACTTTGCGGAAGTCAACGCCGAAAATAACGCTATGTAATATACATTAATATATACTATAAATAAACAGTGAAGCTGTCATGCTACAAACGTGTAATAAATATTAATCGATATACGCTTAGATCTTTCAAATTACGGAACAGAGTTTATGGCAGAGCAAGAGTAGCCGTGGGTGAAATATATATGGATAAAAATAAATATTATTATCTGTTACTTGCCTCATGTTTCGTAAAATAAAATTTAAAGGTCAAATTCTTTAAATAACAAAAAAGAAGAAAAAAGGTCATACAATAATACATATAACAGTTTTATAATATATATTTCATAAAAAACATTTCCAGTACAGGTTTTAAATCATTCTCGGACGTGACATACAAGTGCGTAATATTTGCAATCTATTATGCAGTAAGGTCAGCATGAAAATGTAAATAACAATAAAATAATTTATTGTTTAGGTTCAAACATAATTATATTGTACCTTGTACCTATTATAACTATTTTTATTGTTTTATTTATTTAGTTTTTTAAATTCACTGCTCTGCTATGTAATCTACAACCGCTACAGTGTGAAGCTGTAATAAGGTCTACCCTGGATAAGAGTCATCTACTTCAAGATGACACATAGTGTTACTGTACATATACTTATACTACATATTTTGTTGACCCTACTTAACCTAGTAACTGGGACCTTTCTCCACGTATCCGGCAGCGACCGGTCGTTGATTCACAATTCGAATCTTGACCGTCCAGGACGTTGACCGGGGAAAGTGTCGCTAGTGGGATATTGACTAATATACATAGAAATATTACTCATATTTATATGTGTGATGTAAGATGAAAAGTTGTATGGAAAGTGAAATGAACCTCTCGTATTGGGCGGAAAGTGGGGAACGGAAAACGCAGTGTCTTGATAATAGGTTCCCACTGCATCCTAATATGCAACGTAAAGCTAAAAAATTTAGAATATGTATATTTTTATTTCTAAGTAAAATTTTTTCTAAGCTAAATATTTAAGCCTTTACAAAGCAACTTAAGAAGGTTAATATTAAGGTAACTGACTACTTATCTTCCAAATAAAAAAAAACCCCAATACGTCAGATCGCGTGGCAGTACACAGGACGAGGTGAAATCTAGGCCGAGTCAGATCCTGGACTTTCGTAACGCGCGTGTATAACGGAACACAATAG
This sequence comes from Heliconius aoede, assembly GCA_037355905.1. NCBI lineage: Eukaryota > Metazoa > Arthropoda > Insecta > Lepidoptera > Nymphalidae > Heliconius > Heliconius aoede. The sequence goes on from JBAIZZ010000130.1 coordinate 336,198, forward strand.
TTAATGCTCTGAATAATTAGATAAGGTTCTTGAGGGTCAACATTACTACATAAATACTTGATAATAAATTACTAATGTAATAGTTGTAGAATTAATTTTGGTAACTAACTTTGGTAAATAACTGTTTTTTTTATTTACCTCACTCGTAGTAGTAGGCAAAGAGATTCTAACACTCCGTTCTCTTTTTTCACTCCGTTCACTCGTCGAGTAGAGGCCACAAAACAAGGGCTTTTTATAGGAAATGAACTTATAACTACCCAGATATTATACCACTGCGCCTGCGCAGTGCCTGGTTTTATTATTATATTGTGATTTATGAGTATATAAACTAAAGTCCTAATTAAGCTATATATTCAATCATTAAATTCAATGTCAGATTAGATCTCTTGCGTGTCATAACATATATTACTTAATAAATATATTATTATCTAGAAACTTTACGTTTATTTCTGTATACGGTGAAAGTGCTAGGATTATGACTGCCTTTATTATACCTTTTACTATTAGCATATCTGTACAAAGACTTTTACAAAGTTTCACTAGTCATTAGACATTCATCTTAACACAATCCTTAAACAATATCATAGTGTTTTGTTTTTAATTAAATGCAATTTTTTAATTAACGATTTTGTGAATCTATTCATTAAACTTTTCCAATACTGAGTAATAGAGAACGCAGTTCGAATCGTTGGGGCTTCACACAGAGACAGAGACTTTTAAATTTTATTTATAATTATTTTTTGTTTTTTACAGAAGTCGCGCAGCCGCTATGTGTTCTCGAGTCAGACTTCGGGTTCAAAATAAACTGCGCTTTCAAAAAAGCTGGATTGTTCCGGGTGCGGAATCTTGGAGGGATCAAGGCTCATGCAAGCTTAGGTAGGTGATGTATACAATAGCATATATTAACCAGAGAATAAATGTCCATATATTGAAGGTATTGTTTTTCATATATAGATGCGTGACCACATGCTTCATACTTTAATTATGACTCATTCAAAAATAACTTAAATATTTAGTAGATATTACACAAACAAATTAGGGGTAATGATGTATTATCGTTAGCAATGAAAGAGCCGAGGCTGAGTTGGTAATCATTTCTTATAACTTCATTTTGTTAATATTCTCTATAGTTATTAGTATTATTTTTTGAATTTTATACTAGCGATCCCCGCGCGACTTTGCTTGCTTGAACTATACAATTCAATAAAACGGTTGTATAAAATAACTGTTTTCAGCAATTAGCAATTTTTGTCGAACATAATACTTTGAATCGATATAACTTTTTATTTATAAGTCGGTTGTAATAAAATTAACACTGAATCTTAAGTGAAGCTTGCTATAATGCAATTGTGAAAACTGCATTTAAATCGGTTAAGCAGTTTCTGAGTTTGATGTGAACAAATGCACAGACTAATAACAGTCTTTCTTATACACCTTCCATGTACTGACACCGATTAGTTACGTATTTATTATAAGTTTAGATTAATAATATTTATAACTGTGATAAATGTAGGTATAAAATATTATTTATTTTGTAAAGATATAAAATGTTGATTCTTTGTAACATATTAATATGTCAAATAGAATAAAATGAAAATGCCTTGGTGGCACAGGGTCCCAGCGTTTGGTTGTAAATGCGACGGCTGTGGGTTTGATTCCCACTCGGAGAAATAAAATATTTATATATCCTCGCTCTAGTAACGAGACTTAAGTTTCGCAACTCAACGTGAATTGTCTTAATGTGAACGGAGTGTTGTAACATTAGGTTCTCATGTTCCTTCGACCTACCCTACTTTGTGTGGAATACAGTATGAATCTATAAAAAAAAGAAATCGTAATAAAAAAATTGAATGCATATTTATATAAGTTAGTAACCGCGACGGTTCCGCGCTAGCTCTTTGATCCTTGTTATATAATAAATAATTCTTCAATATATATATTTTTTACTTCCATATTATAATTAATTCAAGGCGGCTAACATTGAAGTTAAATTGTATGAAATGAAATTAGAATTCTGAAGATAAATTCTCAAATAATTAAGTCTGAAATAACAGGAAGGAAAGTGGAGAGTGAAGTGCTTTAACACTCCAGTCCCTTCTGGCTACCCCGCTATATGTAATATGCAGAGCGACGCTATAATAAATAATTGTGCAATTTCTGTTTCAAAATAACAGACAAAATTCTTCAATCTATATACATATATAATATATTTTCATACTAAGACAGGCGACCTAAGGTTAATCGCTTCTAACATTTGATATTACCTCACAATGAGCACACTTTCGAATCCTAAGAAGTTTGCCAAGAAATACTTTTAATATTTGAACAAATTGAACATATTTAACATATTATTGAACAAATTGAGCTTATAAGGTATAATTATTGAAAGAGTATTTTTGGTAGTCTCACAAAGTACTTTTTTTAAAAGGTTATTAGGAAGCTTCATGCTGAGTCGCGGAACGTTGAGTTCCACCACTCAACACACAATGCCTCGAGAATTCGGCAGAAAGTGAAACGGAAGTGCCTTAATCTTATCACTAGGTTCCAACAATCAGCACATCTATAAAATTTCTTTTTTAAAATTTCCAGGTTTCAGTCTCGGTGACGAGCTTGGATTCGAGCAGTCGTTAACCAATCAGGATCCCAGCAGACGTCGATCCGTTAGTTTTAAGAATGGCGCACCCAACATTCTCGTCGATACTCCTAATAGGACGGGTGCTAAGCAGGAAGTAAGTTAGCTTGAATGTAATGCCATGAACGTGACTTTAATGACGACAGGTTGTGGGCTTCTGCTGATGCTGCTTAATTTCCTCTCTCTGGCAAGACGAAGTGCAGTACTAAGAGTTGTATTCAACCACTTATGTAATTTTCAGAATTTTGACGAAAAGAGAAGAGGAGAGTGTCTTGACACTAAGTTGTAGTGTACTGTGCGAGAAAAATAGATAACAATATATTAATGTTTTCTTTGTAAGCTTATACAATCTCTTATTTATCTACATGACAATGTGTATATCACATTGTGACAAAACGCTTTGTAAGCCGTACAAATTCTCTTTACAAAACGTGTGAACTAAATGAACCTACTTAATTATGTAATTAGTTAATTTAAGCAGAACTCATGTTGGTGTCTTACACTAATCGGTTTATATAACAAAACAAAATTATCTTAAATTTTTACAAGAAACGTTTTTTTTTATATTGAGATTTTTTCCATTTTTCACGGATTTATGATTCATATAATTAAGTTCACAACGTGTTTTAGAGCACTATACAATATACGAAAGTGTTGAACTTAAAGATATGAATATGAATCAAATTTAGTTATTTACTATAGACAAAAAAAATATAATACTAAATCCATTAACTGTACGTTATGTTGTTAAAAAATATAATGTTCTAATAATGACAGTCAAACTTATCACAGAATCTTTTCGATTTCCAGAAACGAGCCAAGCAAAACCGTATCATGATGAGACCGATGCCAACAGTAGGCCGTCCGAACCCAGCCGCTATGGACAAACTCTCGTCACTGCACAGAGTTTCCACCGTACCTGGTCCCGCTTCCACTGTTGAGACTAAATTCAAACCTGTTATCACCATGGCGAAACCCATGCCCATGGGCGTGCCACCATTCAAGCCGTTACCTCCTAAGGAAGAAACGCTAAAAGTCCTACCTTTAGCTTCCCAGCCTATAGGATATCCAAGTGAGAAATCATCAGATAACATATCACGCATGGTATCACACATGACCTCTTCATATCACAAACCTTCACTCAACCCATTCGTTCCCATGCCATCACAAGCCATTTCTATAATAGCATCCCCTGCATTGAAAAATCCCATTAATCCTAATACTAACAAATTTTTAGATACCGTTCCCCATCAAGTCCACGATTTGGCTGTTTATGGTAACACGAAGAAGAATGACGACTATAACAGTATAAGTGGTTACAGCGATGATGTAACACTTCAGTTTAATAAAGAAGACATTAATGCTAAAATAGCTGAGATAGCGAAAGCGGGTAATATATCTATGGAAGCGGTAGAGGCGGCTATAATGTTGAGACAACAACAATTGTTGAGTAAATACGCGAATATACCAATGCCAACAACAACAACAACAACAACGACGACGACGACAACAACAGAGAGAGTGTTGCAATTCGAACCCGAGCCAGAGATAATCGTGGCACCTGTACCTCAGAAGCCAAAGAGGTGAGTAATTTTTTGTGTTTTTTTTCTTTTCATGCCATATCCAGTATATAGGGTAGGGGAAACTAGCGTTTAGACTCTATTCTCTACGTACTATCGAAGTCAAGCCAAGAGAGTTCTTGTGCAGCGGCTAACCTTGCTGAATAGAGTTCAAGAAATTAAAATAATTAACTCTCTTACTAGAAATGAAACTGTTGTCAGTTTAGAGCGTCGCGTTTAGAGTTAGTAGTTAATATTGATACGGACGATAATTTGCAATATTTTGCCATTTAATTATATACCAATTAAAAAGTTAATAATATAAGTACACTTTAAAAAATCTTATTTAAAATTATGCAGTGATGGATATTTTATGTTAACCCTTTATCATTAACTTTCATTGCAACTATTTAAAACTCTACAAGAAATATTGAAAATCTGTATAATATTTTCCTCACATATTATATTTTCCAGAAACCCAACAACAGGTAAAGTGATGAACGCTCCTCGAGAATACTATCCGGTGGGTTACGAGAAGAACTTCGATGATCATTTCCAATCTAAAGTGGACCTTCCCGATACTAACTTCCATTGTGGGGATCAGAAATACTTCCCCGGACTTTATGGAGATGAGAGTTTAGGATGTATGGTAGGTTATATAATACTAGTGACCGAAATACGGCTTTGCCTTAGCTTATTATAGATAAAATACATAAAATTTCTACATAAATTGTAGTAGTATTTCTACATAAAATGTGTTATTATGATGTATAAGCTATATAATTGAAAAATTTCATCTAACGTATTTCCATTCTCACAAACTTCCTCCCGGGCCCGTAACAAGATTTTCTGTTCGAAAAGTTTTATAATACATATAACAAACATGACTTATAATAAAAACTTATAAAAACTTACAATAAAATTGTACATATTACCTAAACTACATATTACCTTCCAGGTGTTCCACGTGTGCGCACTAACAGACGACGGCTTAGTAATGAAATCTTTTCTCTGCCCCGAATCTACTTTATTCGATCAAACCATATTAAAGTGCAATTGGTGGTTCTACGTGGACTGTGCTAGTTCTTCTTCTTTATATGATACTAATATACCGGTGTCTAAAAGTTATCAGTTGATGAAGGCTCTGACGTTCTTCTCGTCTTATAAGAAAATGGAGGAAGGTAAATTAATATTCTCTATTTTATCCATTAAATTATTATTAATTATTGAGGCCGGTAGCGGCGCAGCGGCTCAAAGTGAAACCGTTAAACCGACTGGTTGTAGATTCGATCACCACTTGAGGAGATGAAATATTTATTTAAATTAATATTTGCATTTCTTCGCTCTGGTGTCGAGGCAAAGCACGGCATTAACCTCCGCCACTCAACACGCAATGCCTCTAGAATTCGCCGGGAAGTGGGAAATGGAGTGTCGTAAAACTAGGTTCCCTGCTTAAATTTAATTTTTCCCAATAAATATACAATACTATTACAACTTTGCTTTAATGAATATTTTAAATATAAATTTTATTAAAATATAATTATTATATAAAATATAATTATTATAGCTTCTGATTGCAAAACGAAATAAAAGTTTCGCTTTGCAATCAGAAACTAGTTAGCACACAATTAAATTCAATTCCTATAAATGTAACTTCCAGGACAACAATCGAATCCAGAAGATGTGGACGGTATCAAAGAAGCTATAACTATACTAGAGAACCAAGACTCAAAACCAGCTGCCAATGGAAACGTTGAGATCATTACATCTTTACCTATTATTGATGAAAGACATAACAACAACAACAACAACAATTACAACAACAACATAAATAACAACAATAATAATGATTATGCAAACTTAGGTCCAATATATCGCGGAACAAGAGAGTTTAATAACGGAACTGATGGAAATAGAAGAAAACCAAACAAAACTAATGATACTTACAAATTAATACAAGTAAATGCAGATATTAACTTCAATGATACCAAAGACGAAAACAAAAGCGACGAAAGGAAGAGACGTAGGTTGGTTTCAAGGAATAACTATTCTACGAATAAACCTACAAGCACTTCTAGTACTACTACAACTACAACTACAGTTCAAGTGCCTACAGATACTACATCAATTGTAGAAATAATCAAACAAGATATTCAACCACTAGAGAATATAAAACAAGAAAAATTAACAGATCAATTAGAAAATTTTGATCAAATCGATCCGTCGATTTTAAAAGAAACAGAAAATTTGCCCCCAGTTAGAAGATTTTACAGATCGAGCGCCGAAACACAAACGGAAAAAGAAATAACTATAATAAACAATGAAAAGGTCCATATAGTTCGACCGACATCACAAACTTCAAATAATTATGTATTACCAAAAAGTTTTGATACTTTAAGACCTTATAGTTCAAGATTTAAGAAGGAAGCTATAACTATAGTTGTTCCTACAAAGTATAGACGAAACCGAACGTAGTAGTAAATAAAAATTATAGTCAAATAAGTATAGTTTTTCTTATTAGTATCAATAGTTCGGTTACGGATACTTTTGTTATACGGTTAATTGAGAACGGGATACTTTATGGTTGTTTCGTTTCGGTTGTGTTATGTTGAGATACTTTTTTCTGTTTAAACTTAGTGTTCTTTTGCTTATTCATATTTTTTTATTTTTTTCAATTTTTTTCATCAAAAATATCATCGACATATACTTCGTTTAAAAAAAATACAACCAGAATGATGTATATAGTATAGCCAAATAAGTATCTGTGTATAAACAACCATGCAATACAAAAAACAACCAAAAACACCTCATTTAACCGAAACAATCAAACTAATGATACTTCGTGTCATACGTCGGTCGTTGTTAACTTATTTATTTTACGCGTTGAGTTTTATATCGAGGCTTGAAAAGAGGCCTAACTTACATAATTTATATAAATAATAATTATATACCATTTTTTTAATTGATGGTGAAAAGAAATAATATTAGTAACAAGTCTTACTAAGGGCTTGTAGTCTGTTATTACGATATCTATTATTATTATACGCCTGAAAAAAACCTAGATATCATGAAATATGAATTATTTCTTTTTATTATTTTAAGAATTTTTATTTATCATAATATGTATATTTTTGTTTTTATATAAAATAAAAAATATATACATATATCGACTTGTAAGTTCGGCCTGTTTACTTCCGGCCGATGTAGGATTATTTGCTCAATAGCTCTAGTTGAATCAGTCAAGTGATATTACGGTGTATGTTGTAGTTTAGAAATAAAATTGTTTCTTTATTGTGCGACTTTTATTTTTAATCTCTTATATACTTCTATAAATTTATTTAAGCTTATAAGTTTGTCCGATTAACCGTTCTGATCTCAGGAACTATTAAACCAAGTCCAAAATTTCTTTTTGTGTTCCATCACGTTAATCATTTCCACTGTACCTGAATAAGAGTAGCTTCCACACTCGTATTTATAAACACCTCAGCTGTGAGATCGAACTTGAGAGCGATTTTGAGATGTTATTTTCATTTGTAATTTATTGCAAAGGAAACTTAAGATCAATCTCAGAGTTGAAAGCGATTATTTATAAATACTTTAAAATATATTAAGTTCAGTGTATAGCAACTGTCGTATGACGATGACTGCTATTGGCTAATGTGACAGGTTTTTAATAAAATAAATATTTTTTTTTACTGTCGAGGCCAGTCGTAAACGCGACTGGTTGTAGGTTCGATCTGGGGATCGAACAAATAAAATATTTATATTTTCATTTTCTCACTCTGGTGTCGAGGCAGAGTGGCGTTGAGTTCTGCCACTCAAAACGCAATACCTACAAATTTCGGCGGAAAGTGGGGAACGGAGCGTCTTAATACTAGGTTCCCTCCGGGATACAGCGTGAAGCTGTTTTTTTACTATTACTTGCGTGACCAATTTTTATAATTGTAACGACCCTTTTACTTTGAGGACTTACTCAAATAGACAAGCGTGCCCATCTATAAATAAAAAAAAAATAACACATCAACAGTCTATCAAAGGAACACACAAATTATTTTATAAAAAAAATCCATTTTAATGTATAATATATAATAATAATAATATAAATAATAATTTATTTCTTAGATTTCCGTAGGCACCCACAAAACTTCTCGCACAGTATGGGCCCCATCGCTATCATGCCGGCCGCCACGAGCGCGGTGCAGGCGGACAGACAGATCATCGTACACTACAGATAAGATTTTGTTATATACAATAAATTTTTAACACGAAAATGCCCTTAGTTTGTAGAATCTGTAAATAAATGAAAAGTATTCAATTATAATAAATATAGTCACTTCTATATCTATAATAAAATTGACACAAATATGTAATTGTATTTGCGACTAGTTATGCATTCGACTCCCACTCGAGGTCAAATTTATCTTACTTATCTGTCTGTATGTGACACATGTGATCTCGCGCCCATAAGCGTGATCTTGCATCTAAAAAGGTCTTATAATATACATACATATATTATAATATTTAAATGAGGCCGTCGTGGCGCAGTGGCACAAGGGTGCCGCCCGTAAACGCGACGATTGTGGAATGAAAATGTAGGAAGTGAAATATTCCTTTACGTTTATATTTCCATTATTCTTCGCTCTGGTGTCGAGGCAATGCGCGGCGTTGAGTTCTGCCACGGAACGGACGGACGGAGTGTCTTAACACCGAGGTTCCCTCTACCTACCTTGCTGTGTGCGGTATACAGCGTGAAGATAAGAAAAAGATAATATAAGTAAATCAAAACCGAACTCACATACGCCGCGTTCGTAGGCGCTGGGTCGATTATTTTTAACTTACATAAGTCACTTGTGGGTAGAATTATTCTATTCTATAGAATAGAAGCTAGTAGGGCATCCCACAGTCAGGGCATATGGGCACGTTTGGGCACGCGCATTTACGGGCAAGAAGCCCCCGGGCACAGTAGGGCACGCAGACAATGAGCGTTGCGGTCGTTAACAGACTCAGTAGTGATATACAAATCATATGACTTGTAGGCTGATGGAATTGAACCTGTAATATATGTTGAAGAAATAAAATATATATGGGAGTATTAAAAAAAACTCTTTATATATAGCCTCATACCGTATGCTGCATATAGCAAAGTAGACGTAGAGACTCTAGTGCTAAGACTATTTCAAGATATTGGTTGTAGAGTGGCGGAAATCAAAGCTTCATCTTGTCATCTTGCAAAAGCGACGAAATGAAAATAATTTATTTAGAAGCTGGAATCGAACCCACCACGTGCCACGTTGTAAGATTTATCAAAAAATAATATAGTTTTTTTTCCTCTGATCCACATTAAACAAGTAATGCCGAAAAGTACAAAATGCATAATAGCAATTTTAATTTAACGTTTGTTGCTAATATAACGCAGCAGGCGAATTGAATAATGTTAAAAAACAATATAATATGAAAACATTCAATATCAGTGTTAATTGATTAAAGCATTTGTATGGGGAACGAAAGTACAATCGAGAACGAGTGTCTTAACTCTCCACTTCCCTGCTACGTGCAGTAATGGAGTATACTTGTAACTAAAATAAAAATGCATATAAATAGCACTTTTAATTATATACTTCTTTTCTTTAATGAAAAAAATGTGACACTTCTATATACGTATATATACGTATTAATTTTTCTGTAGGTACTAGATTAAACTAAATTCATACGGAATTAAGCTTCACACTTTATCCCAATACCAATTTAAGACCTTCAGTTCTCCATTTTCAGCCTAATCATTGAGATGTTAGCTTTTCTATTGTTACTTGTACTGGAATGAGGAAATGAAAATACTTCATCATCCAAGTGGGAACCGGTCCACCCCCGTCGCGCTCACTCAGTCAATTTCAATAGCATAGTAAGAAACATATAGATATATTACATAAGATACATACGTAGCGCAGGAGAAAAGTTTTGATATAAAAATTCAAATGCCAAACGACAATCCTGACAACAGAATTATTCTGGCGCAATTCCACAGTAATTTAATACTCATGATTATCTTAAATTCACATAAACATTACTCTCAAAATTTCATCACTTTTGTCAAGTTTGACGTATGCGTGTGTAAGTTTTTTCTTTATATTATATTTCTAAATTTGAATTTCTGTTTAATATCTGTCATAGTAAATATTGACTTTTTTTTATGTGTGATTTAATTGGAGTGTCTTAACCACCCAACACCTGACTCTCTTTGTACTAGCTTCCCGGTTACTGTGATGGAGGTTATCCAGGTCATTGAATGCTACATTTTAATTGATTTAAATTTAATTTGATCATTCTTATTTTTCTCGACATGTGTAGGGAATTTTGTATTTTTTTCAACATTTTGTAATCGATCAAAACAATGCTTATGAAAAAAATTCTTTATCAATTATAAAAACAAATATTTCAAGGATATATATATATTTTTCATTCAGTTCAATTCAGTTGTCTGAATGTCAGACAACTGATGAAGAAGTGAAGATGGACGCGATTTTTAAAGGTAACCAGGTTGTATATGGCAACTGGCAACACTGCCGCAGGTAAGTAATTACGTGGGAGGAAGTTCCTACTAAGCCACTCGGTAGTGGAGTGCCACGTATTCAGGTACTTGATGGTGTAGATGTGGTACTTCAGCTAGTGACGTACTGTGCGGTTATAAAATTCGGAGGCAGGTAACAAGTCAAAGCTCTTGGGATGTACCAGACCAGATATTAGAACGATACTGGTTGTGACTCACAGCTTCTTTGAAACCAACTTGACCTTGGTTTGACAGTCAGTCAAAAAGCTCCGGCCAAAGTGTGCTGAGGTGTTGGAAGACTAGCGATTCGACAAATGAGATTTTTTCAGTGGTTAATAATATATTACATACATACATATCATCACATTTCACATTAATAGAATGCTAAAATTGAGCAATTGAGTAAAATAAAATAAAACCAAGATCAAAACAAATATACAATTTTATTAATATTCCAATATATTCTTTAACAAAAACATTTAATTTAGAAACGGAAACCAATCAGGAGCGACACGAACCCCGACAAGGGGACGATTTATTTCTACAGCATGATTTGTTTAAGTAACTATCCAACAGTATCGGGCCGCACGATATACAGGCGGCCGCAAACAGAACTGTGGCACAAGACAAGCATATGAGCATATTAGAAAAATCCTATTTAATTTCTATTTTTTTAGACATTTGATGAATTTATTCATTTCAAACTGACGATAGCAGACTGGGACGCAAGCGAGCAGTGTGGCTGAGGCGATGAAGGCGTACAGTGAGAGGCAAATCATCTTTTATATTTCTCCACACTTGACGTGACTTGACGTAGCTCCTGAAACAAACATTTATATATTCTAAATATCAAATAATGATGCCAGTTGTGTCGCAGGGCCACTAGCGTGCAATTGAAAACACGCCAGGATGTGCTTTCGACTTCTACTAGGAAAAAATATTAAATATTTAAAGTGAAGAACGATGTGTCTTAACATTAGGTTTCCAGTTTTCCTCTGCTTACCCTGCTCCGTGCGGGATGGCTGCATCTTGCAGGGTGAAGCTACAAAAATATGAAGCGAAACGCAGTCAACAAGTGTCTCATTTCATATGCAATGGTTTCGAACTTATTACCACATTGGGTAATGGTTAGGTATGATATGGAAAACATTTTTGTTTTCCCAGTTAGGTTTTTTTTATGGAAAAGATAAGGCAAACGAGTTATTCGGGTCACATGATGGTAAGTGATAACCGCCGCCCACGCAAAGAATTAGAGTTTTTGATTTTAGCACATCCAACAAAATCTTCTGCATCCGGTAGGCCTACAGTTGAGTTTTAATGTATAGAGTTACTTTTGTCAAGTTATTATTACTGTACTACTACAATTATTAATACTATATCATACCTCTAACAGTTGTTTATTAAAATCATATTTCCTTGAAACTCTCCAAATGTAATTTTGTAATTTTACATAAAGCGTGACACCACAAAAAGACAGTGACAAATTAATTGTCATAAATATTTAAAAGGAGATTTTCTTCTGTTATTAACATGCCAGAGTTATATATTATTTCTATATAAGTATATGACTATTGATTACATATCTAAGGTAAGTATTTAATATTTCTTGTATTATTTTTGAGCTCATATAGTAAAAAGAATAAAAACAATTATTCATGCTATGTATGGTGTTTGTATTCCATACAAAGAACTTCTCTCGCAATTTCCTTGATAATTTATGCAATAAATAATAATTTCAATTTGGAACGTGTCAGTCACTGCGTGTCACAGACATCGTGACATCAGATTGTGGTTTGTTATCAAGTTTACAAAGTATTTATTTCTTATTATTTTCGAAAATACCACTTATGTAGGCGATATTTGTTTTTGGAGGCAACTCAATATTGCTGCTAAATGCACGTCAGGAGGCAAGATTTTCAAATGAAACTTTGGACGTTCATTTTTGTGACGCTCCTCGTGTCAGTGCAGGGATATCCAACATTACAAAGGTCATCAGATAGCAATTTATCTGGCTCAAAAAGACCAGATAACAAAGTGAGAGAAGCACCTCGTGATTGTAAAGCCAAGTGTGCATCGAGTATAGCTCAAAAGGCAGCAGCTGAGGCTAAGGCTGCTCAAGCTGCACAAAATGCAGCTGGAGCTCAAGCAGCACACATGGTAACTTTTGTGTTTTATGTTGTTTGTGTTCAAATAACATCTTTTAAGCTTTAAACTTCATACTCCAGCTATATTATTTTAGAAGCTGATGAAACTCATTTTTATTTGAAAAATTTAATAAATAACATAAAAATATTAATTATATTAAAATATTTATTATTTCCTTTTGATTACAGGTTAAAACCCAATTAGCAGAGAAGGCTCTTCAAGCTGCTAAAGCTGCTGAAGCAGCTCTTGCAGGCAAACAAGCTGTCGTTGAGCAACTCCAACAGGAAGTAAAGGAAGCAGAAGCTGTCGTTGCTGAGAATACAGCAGCAGTACATCAGCAACAAGCAGCTGTGAATGCAGCTGTACAAGCTGCCCAACAAGCTACTGCGCAGGTAAGTATTCGTAACTAATTTGTTAGGAAAAGTTCGCTACGTTTCATTTTGTAGTCAATTTTTGGAATATCTAAATTTTGTAATTTCATATTTCATTATCATGCTATTTTCTTAGACATTATTAAAGACTACATATATTTTATTTACAATTTTACAGCATAAAATTATGATGCAATCAGTTCAGCTATCAGCCCAATTGGAAAAAGCGACCCACTGTGTGTTGGAGAAAGTTAAATATGGGCTGCAAGAAAAATGTCATAATCTAGCCGAATCCAGGTCGAGGTTAGCTCATCTTCAGCACAAGCTACAATGTGCTTGTGCTGAGTGTGCAGCTACGAAGCAAGCTGCTCATACAGCGTGTGAAGCTGCAAGAGCAGCATGTGGCAACGCAAGGAAGCGAAGACGGTTACCGAGAGCGAATGTTATTGACAAAAAACGGGCTAAGTTCAAAATTGGCAACGAGAAACACAGATGAGATTTAGTTTACACATTATAATAAAATACACAAAGTGTCGTACACTGAAATAATATTAAGTTAATTAAAATTTAAAATACAATGGCGAAATGAAACTGCAACGTCCTTATGTAAGCGGTGTAAGAAATATTAGCTTTTTAGAATCATACTGTATACTGTGTTTGTTTAGATTTATTAAGACTTATGATTAAGACTTTTATTATTTAAGCTTCTGATTCATTTAGTTGATAGACGTTTAATTTATAATATAGCATTTTAAAAATCTTAACTTTTAAATATTATTTGCGGGCAGGTTTTGTTCTTTTAATTTTATTACGATTGTTTTTTCATGGGTTTTTATATTCGTTTTGGTCTTATTTGTTAGATATTTGAAATTGTGGGTATATTATTAAATAATACAAAAAAAATATTTTTTGTTTTTATTTTTTCATATTACCTGATAGAATTACTGTAGTTTAGTGACCAATACAGTAGAAATTGAATGAATGAAGTGACATATTTCAATTTACAGCATTGTGCTTTATGGTGTTTTATATACAAATCTCTATCGATTAAATAAGTATAGTAAAAATAAATACATAAATACCTAGTACAAGCTAAAGCTATACATTTAAAATGCAATATTCGATTACTTATCTACTATACTAAATGCATCGTTAAGATTCTGAGGACTAAAAGCCAGATTGCTGTGCTTATAATTTACGTAGGGAGATATAGTTGCTGATACTGCAATGTCAGGATCAATAAATCCTTTTAAAGGTACGAAGTCATCGTCTTCTGAATGTAAAGAAACGGTTTGTTGGTATTTAGGTACGAATCTTGCTGGTGGTTCTGCATATCGACCTCCAACTAATACTTCATCATCGGGTTCAGGAGTTGGCTTCTGTCTTCTAGGCTTGAATTTCACAGTTTCACTCAAGTAATACGGTCGTCTTTTTCTTTCTATTGGTTCTTCATCAAAAGCTTCGCTATGTTTTTCGTTATAAGTATAAGGATTCAAGTCGAAATCTTCGTGGAGATCAAATGGTTCAGGTCGGACATACACGGGTCGTTTCTTAGAATATGAAACGCTGTTATCGTAACTTTGCTCGTGGAATTTTTGCCAAGGTCTGACGTCATGATCGAATTGAGTATCTAAATTGTCAAAACTCGATGTATCTGAATAGGAAGGTGGAGAGAAATGATCTGGAATGTAGGGGTCGATCACGTCAGCACTTACAGCAGAACCATAAGAGTCGAGCGGTGGTTCTCCGAAATGCTGTTTAGGTGGATAATCCATATTTACATCTGCTGGAGGCTCTCCAAAACCTGCAGGTTCGTGAGAATAGTAGCTAACCGGCTTTTGTTTAGGTGGAGCATACACTGACTTATACTTCATTTTCGGTGGACCATATTTTGTTGGACGTCTCTTGTAACTATGAGGTGGTCCATATTTTGGCTTCGTGTTACCCTTATACTTTTTGACTGGTTTCCTAGATTTACTTCTATAAGGTATTGGTGGGCCGTACTTTGGTTTTGGGCTTTTATATCTTTGTTTAGATACCCTTCTGTAAATTATTTTAGGTCTATGTTTGTATATTGGCTCTATTGGATAGCTTTCAATAAAGATTGTGGCATCTCTTTTCGATATTCTTTTATCTGATTTTGACTCTGATAAGTCATGTGTACTATCATCTGCGTGTGATAAATAGGATGTGGCAATTGTTATCTGAAAATAAAAAACAAAATATAAAATTTCAATTGCAAAAGTTATACACTATTAAGACCAGTCGTGGCGCAGGGCCATAAGCGTGAGAATGTAAATGCGACAAGTTGAGAGAAAATTGGGAGCGGAGTGTCTTAATACTAGGCCTCTGTTTAAGCTTGCTACATTCGCAATATAAGGTGAAACTGTAAAAAAAATTATACAGTCATGGCTATGCAGTACAGCATCAGACTGTAAACGTATCGATTGCGGGTTCGATTCTCACTCGGGAGAATGAATTATTGTCATTTCCTTTCTCTGGAAATAAGACAAAGCGTTGAGTTCCGCCACTAAATACGCAATATCACGGAGGTTACTTAGAAATTGTGGAACAGAGTGTCCTTCCTAGCAGTTAGGTAAACTAGGTCTCTGTTCTGGTTATTAAATATATCTTTTTTATTTGCCGAATATTTTTCATTTGCAGTTAAAATGTGTGATACCGTTAACTACGAATATACAAAATTGTAATTTTTTTAAAATATATTCTTTCTCTAAATGTATGTCTGCATTGGCAATAGGCAGTATCTAACGAACATGTCATTAACATACAAAAAGATGTACATTTTTCCGTTACCCCCGATTTGCATTTGGATTAGCTTTCTCATATGGTGATTGCTCCTCAGGGGTCTTAGGTCTGGGTTGAATGCCATTCACAGACAGAATAATAATTATCTTTCTATTTAATACATGTTTTCTGTAATTTCTATTTAGTTTTGCTACAAAGTTTCCGTTTCATTTTTTTTAGTACGTTAGCAAGGGTTCGTGGGTTCAAACCCCATTTGGAGCAGTGAAGCTATTGAAAATTGTCCATTATGTAATATAAATAATATAGTAAAAGAATGTTGTAGCATTCGTTCTTATACAAATATTTCTCAATATCCTAAAAAGTGGAGAACAGAGTAATGAAAATCACTAAATATCCTTCTTTTTCCTTTAAATCGTATTATTTAAGTTTAGAAAAAATATTTTATTTTCTAACCTTAAATAATACGATTTAAAGTATATCTTTGAACTGATTGTTAATATAGGTTAGCGGTATCAAACGACTCGAGGTTAGTAAGGTAAGTGTGGAAAGTGGCCTAACTCACGATTTTAAGATTTATTAATTATTTGTGACCCTCTCGGCGTTGCCATTGTTGAGTGGCGTACTTGTAACACCGCTATTTATCTCTCTACTAGAGGGAGGAAATGAAAAAGTCAAATGTTTAATTAAATATTTCATTACCCCGAGTGAACATCGAACCGCTAAGATAAGTTCATATTTTTGCTCTGGTGTCGAAGTTAAGACAAACGTTGAGTTATGCCAATCAACACCAAAATTCGGCGGAGAGGGGAGTACGGAGTGTCTTAACACTAGGTGTCCTCTGCCTACCCTGCTATGTGCGGGATAAAAAAAAATATCATATGTGAGTTAGTTTCTTACTTCGCACTCGTTCTAGATGATCGTGCCACTTAACACATGACTACGCGATTAATATATACATACACTTTTATTAACCGACTTTGCCGAACGTTTTATAATTTTCTTATAATTTTATTTTATAAGCTTTATATATGTGTTAGATTTATAGCTATTGTTAGCTTCACGCTGTATCCTGCTTATAGCAGAATAGAATCACGACACTGGGTGTTGAGTGACACTTTGTCTAGTTACCAGAACGGGGAAACGAAATTAACTCATAACCCCGAGTGGAAACTCGCTACGACATAATACGACTCTGATAATTTCCATTTTTTGAGTGTCACAGGGCATCCCACTTGTGGCAGAATAGGTAGAGAAAATTTGGGAACCTAATACTAAGAGACTTCGTGCCCATGAAGTCCCAACTGGACTTTGTGAGCACGAACTTTCGTTCCCTACTGGAGGCATTGCATGTTGAGTGGCGGAGCTCAACGCCGTACTTTGCCTGCTTCGTTATTTCTATTACTACTACAAATATAATAGGTTATTACAATTGGTTTAATATTTTCGGCGATGAGTTCTGTCACTCAACACGCAATGCCTCCAGAAATCGGCAGAAAGTGGGGAACGGAGTGTCTTAATACTAGATCCCCTCTGCCTATCCTGCTGTGTGCGGGATACAGCGTAAAGATGGTTCAATATTTTGATTTTAAAATGATTATAAATAGAAAGACATAAGAAAAAAGCGACTTTTTCATTTATTTGAATAGATAAGATAGAGCTCTATAATAGCAAAAATAGAAATAAACAAAATAAAAATAAAAATATATTATATATTACAGCAATAAAACTAAATTTTACTTTCTAGAAAGTTTAATAACTTTAGGATTTACGGCCAAAAACGGTACGTCTACTCTAAATATAAATAAATATGTGTAACGGTATTCAAATACTCTAGATGCACACTTTACGTGCCTCCTATATAGGAGGTTGTATATACATAACGTAAGCCTGGCTAGAAATAATTTTACTTCCGAATTAGAAAAGAATTTAATTTTTAAATGAATGAATAGTGCTTTTTTTGTTTTGATAAAGAAATTTGATAAAGAACAAACTCGCTGTGATTGCATTACGTAAAGTAGATGTGCAACTAAACAGAACAGAACAAAATATATTTTTTTAAATTTTCTACAGTCTAAAGTGGGGGGCTGGTCATAGGTACAACTATATTAAACAAATTGTAACAAAATTTGGTTCCACATTGTCATTAACGCTCGCCATCCATTAGGGTAAAAGAAGATTAAAAAAAATAATTAAATAAATTTAATTAACAGAACCATTTATCTTTCTCATATTCTTTAACAACATACAAAAGAAAGTGCTATTGTCTTTTTTTTTTCTATCAAAGAGATGAAGCAGAAGATTAGAAAAAACAACATAACACTTAAGACTTGTAAATACGATAAATTATGTGCAATATGCGAGTGGCTGTCACTTACAAGACACGCAACGATGTGCGCTTTACTCATTTTTTATCCCACTAGAGCGGGCTCCAAAAGAAGGGTTATGTTTTTAGCTCGTATGTGTGTAACTCCGTCTCTTTGTTCCCTTTTAACTGTTAAACCAGTGTAGTGAACAGGTTTTGATAAATGATACGTCGTTGGATTGATCTCGATGGCGCGCGTATTACTGTTATTATATTAGTTGAATAGTGGGCGTCTTTGGTTTGTCAGTAATTTACTTTTTTTTAGCTTTATGTTGATTCTGCAGCTTCTGCAGCCTTCTGAGGCTGCAGAATCGTATCGTAGGTCGTATGTATTCTGCATGTAGAGGGAGCTTAGTGTCAAGACACTCGGCTGCCCAATTTGTGTTTGATTTGCATCGATACCAGAGCGAATCAATGAAAATATTGACATTATTATTCGTTTCCTCGAGTGGAAATCGAACCCACAACATTTCTTATTCGAGTTTTAGTGTACGAGTTTTGACGGACTTAAAAGCAGCTTGAAATAGTTCGTGTGAAATGCATATTATGCGCTTTTAAGCTTGGCTCGAGACTCTGGCGCGTTTCTTAATGACTTTTAAGTTAAATAGGCTTAAAGCTTATTTTAGAAATGTATTCAAGGTACAATATTGTCAAATGTAACTTAAAGTTATTTTTATATAAGAACCTAGGTACTCTTTATATAAGCCGCAAGATACGGAAGATATAAGGAAATAATGATAAAACGATGTACACAATATAAATACATAGTATAGTCGTGGCTATATAGTCATTTGAGTGCAACTTCATTTGTTACGATGGAATATAAAATAAATAGTAACAACAAAAGGTTTCTAGGCAAGCAATATAATTATTTAGAATTGTTTTTCAATTAAAAATATTGTATAAATAAAAAAAAAATACATTAAGCCATTTTGTACCTACTTTGTGACTATCCTTATATATAATATGAAAATAATTAAAAAAATAATCTTACCATTACTAACAAATAAACCGTCCAATCTGTACGCATTTTGAATTGAAAATCACAATATTTTAAATAAAGTCACAGAAAATACACAAGAAATTTTAAATTTAATATTTTTTTAAATTTAAAATAACATTATGACTAAAATACGTTAGAGTCGCTCGAAAGTTAGCGCCACAGTGCGGTGCGTCTCTCTAGATACTCAGAGTGCGTTCAGGTGTGAAAGATTATATAGAGATATTGTTACCACCATATTTATATAAGGTTTATTATCTATACTAATATTATAAGACTGTATGGTTGCGCTGCTAACCTCAGGAACTACTTGTTCGAATAGTTTCTAGATTTGTAGAATTCTACGTTTTATTACGTTACGTTAAGCATGTTGAAGTGTGTTACATTAACACGCCGCTATCTGTGTTTCCTCGAGAATTTAGAATATGTCATGACATGTTCAACTCTCAGCAATTAACAATTCCGTTCATCGTCCGTTGTCATAGTAATGATCGTTTCGATTTCAGGGCGAGAAAAGGAAAATATTAAATATTTCACTCTCCTTAGTGGAGAATTAAGAGAAACTAACTAAAGTGATACTATTTACAATTATTTGTTATCATTGTTCTTACTGTCAATGTACTGCAATTTGCTGACTATCATTACTAACAGTGTTATCCGAAGAAAAAAAGAGGGTTTGAAAATAATGAAAAAAGTGGTGAAACTCAACACTACATATATTAAAAAAAAAACATACGGTGGTCTTAACATCTCTAAGACAAACATTTCACGGGCTGCGCGTGCGCTCTCTCATCTCTGCATTTATTAATTCTCATACAAACAACTTTGCAAGTTTAATCCTACAAGCGTTTAGTGTCACGTTTAGATCACTATGAAGTTAGTTGATGTAAAACTTAAAAGTGATTTGTTCTTTTTATTATGTAATTTAAGACCACTTGTGGTACAGCGTACAAGCGCGTAATTACGTGGGACGAGTTGAAGGTTCGATTTCCACTCGGGTATATGAAATATTTAATATTGTAATTTTTTTGCTCTGGCGTCGAGGTAAAGCGTCGAGTTCCGCCACTCAAAACTCAATGTGTCCAGAATTCAATGGAATATCGGGAAACAGAAGTGTCATAATAATTCTAATTACATTATTAAATGCCATCAATAATATTTTTTCTTATATATATTTTTCATATACGAACACCAATAACGTGTTAAGCCACACCGTTGTCCACTTTCCGTACAAATTTTTTGACATTCCGTGTTTAGTGGCGTAGTGTTCACCAATATAGAGTCATACGCTGTCATAAGTTACAAACAACGTTAAACGATACCTCAATCGTCAGTTAAATTAACTAACAGGCGTGTTTCGTAATACTTGAAAGTTATTTATGAACGGTGCTTTTGCTAAATGACATCATTTGTAAGGATAAAGCTTTTATTAGAACGAACTTATTGTGTAATTGAAATCTTTTGTGTTCGTAAAAAGCTTAGGTGTAAGCCTCATTCTGACTTCTAAATTAGGTAATTAAGGTTTTTAACTTAGGTAATTAGGTACGGAAACGGGAAATATGGTTTTTCAAAGTAGGTAACGGAATGTCTTTACACGAGGTGCCCTCTGTCTATCCTGCTGCGTGTGGGATACAGTGTGAAGATGATTTTAATTTATTTTTAACGTCTTAAGGTCGAATTGAAATATTATTTTGTGTTGCCTAGTTCATTTATCGAGGAAGGCTTTATCATATTAAGTTAATTGTTTTTACGTAACCCACTAGACCTGTGAGTTACCTTCCAGTCCACTTCCAACATGCCATTAGCCACTTCCATCATACATAACTCCTAATATCACCGTCACAACGTCAAAGGCAAAGCCACAGACAAATGCTAGTTATTCTTTAATTTATTTATTATATTATTTCTCTACATAGTAAAAGTGGAAGAACAGCATTTGCATTATGAAAAATTTCACATCGATTAGGTTTTAAAATTTAAATATTTAAAGCTAAATTTCGTCAATTCGATGTGCAGATATAATTTGTTTATGGTTGATTATCTTGTAGGCTTTCTTAGCCACTTATGTTATTTGTAACGATTTCACACGGTTCGGTATGATATAACTATGGTAAGACTGTAAACACGATAGGTTGTGGGTTCAGGTCCAACTCGAAGAAATGATTTCGTTTCTTCGTTTCTGGTGTCGAGGCAAACGCACGCAATGTCTCCAGAATTTCACAGAAAATGGAGTTTTTACATTAGGCTCTCATGTAAAATGCGTCATTCAGTGTGAAGCTGATCTTTTACGACTGCAACCTCAAGATGGCTATCACTCACAGAGACTACGAGATAACTCGCAAAATAACGGTGTAAAATTTAAATTTACAACCAAAATATGAGTGCAGAAGAACAATGAAAAAAGCAAAAGGATATACCACATATTCTTCTTTTTTTTGTTTATTATAGACATTTATTATATGTGACATTTTTTACCATTTTAACCTTCACTGTCGTAGAGGACTAGTTCTTTACTTTCGACATCGAGGACTAGAGAATTTTGCAATTGGAACAGTTAGTTCCTGAGATTGGCGCTGTAAAAAAAAAAAATTCCAGCTTTACAACACTAGTAAAGGACTATAGATATTCATTTCAATTGCAAATGTATCAATTAATATATATTTTTAAAATTTAAATAATTATATAATTTACTACTTTTTTTTGTTCCCTCTTTCTGTTTTTTAAGCATTTCTTTTCAAAGATACTAGTGCCATCTTGTATGGAGCAAAACACCTATTTACACTTGTTTTATAAACTTCACTGTTGTCGCTTAGATAAGCACGCTTAGTGAATTAATAATTAAGTTACACTCTAGGTGGCAGCACTTTACCTAACTACTAACAAACTTTGCACAAAATATTTTCAAAAATGTACACCAACTAATGGAGAACGTAGAGTTCTCTTTTCGTATCCTGCTATGTGCGAGATACGGTGTAACACTACATTATATATACTTAATCTTACTTTAGTGAATCATTATTACAGATAAAAATGTAGAGAAAATAATATTAAACTGGTTTTGTGTTTATTAGTGTTATATTCATACATTTTTTATGTATAGCAAAGAATTCTACCACCAGAGGCGAGTGTTAACGCGCTTTATAAAGAGGCCCCTAAGCTCACATACACTCGCGACACTTTGGTCGCCATTTTGTTGGCACTACCAAGCACTTCGCCTGGCAAAGCTGGCTGAGTTTTGATTCTTTGGCATGTTTAAAAATTATTTGGATAGCAAAAAAACATTAATATGAAATGAATGCTACTTAAATATTAAGTAATATGTCATTCTCGACTTGTAGAAAAAAAGAATGGGAGATCTACAGTGGTCGTCAAGTTCACTTAGATAAAATTCTAATTAAAATTCATGCATGTAGACTAATTGGTTTACGAGTTGTGAACGGCTCAA
This sequence comes from Heliconius aoede, assembly GCA_037355905.1. NCBI lineage: Eukaryota > Metazoa > Arthropoda > Insecta > Lepidoptera > Nymphalidae > Heliconius > Heliconius aoede. The sequence continues at coordinate 359,022 of JBAIZZ010000130.1, forward strand.
AAATTTCGAGCTGAAATGGTTTGTGTAAAATACACTGTGGCTGTATACTCTGGCGAGTGTATTGATAAACAGAATAGAGAGAGACGTCACGGCTCCCTCCATAAAAGAGTAAAAAAACACAAATATATCGGTAGCTTGAAAAAAATTATTTTATTTTCTTTTAATTACATAATTATGCTATAGTAAAATAAATACAAGAGATTGTCTCGATATTTTCACCTTAAAAATAGATTTATTAAATAATTAAGTTTATTCAATCAATAGTTGATAATAGTTAAAGCGTACTAACCTAATTATTTATTTACAAATTCAAAAAGTTCAAGTGATTTTTTAAAAATTATTTATAAATTTAAAAAACGGTGTTTGAAAATGTGGTATTTTATAATTCGTTATATTGTAAAACTAGGCCCGGATAATTTTATTTCATTAATTTTAAGACATTGCGTATTGAGTGGCTGAACTCAACGCTGAGATATCTACCACAGCAGGAAATGAAAATAAATTAAATATAATTATTCCCCTTAACGGGAATCGAACCCACAAACCCGAAACCACCATCGTGAATTATTGAGATTCATAATGTATTTTGACATAAGTATGACTCATTACATCAGTTTCACGAGTAAGTATATAAGGACCTAGCATTATTTATTAATTCTTTTGGTGAAAGTGTATTTCTTAAAACTTTTTTGCACCTTATTGCTAAAATAGTTTATAATTTTATAAACAAACATTAATGGAACTCACAATGGAAGATAAATTCGCTTAATGACTCGATTTATTTTATTATAAAAAATCTAATCGGATAACCCGTACGTATGGACAATACAATTTCTTAATATACAATGCGAAGACAAAATACGAAGAGCACTGTGATTTGAGTTGTTTTTTTACATTTAAGTTTTTTTTTTTTACTGTTAAATACTGTATCCCTCATATAGAATAGTAGGCAGAGGAACCTAATGTTATAAATAGTTTAAAACCGTATACAATTTAAGTGACCAGTAAGGAGCTGCATTAAAACTTTTCAAATATAATCTCACAATTTTTTTGACGATTTTGCTTCAATTTACATTTTTTTATTAAACAAAATATATGTAATGCCTCTGGCTATTTATTATATGGTAACATTTAATATTCTGGCTTAAAAATTAAATTCATATTAATGCCTGACAATGTCTTTATATATCAAGTTACTATATTATAAGAGTGTACATCACGTATTGACATTTAATAATGACTGATAATATAATTTCATATGAAATTCACAAATTTTCTAACTTTCAACGAAAAGTGCTCTTCGATTAATAAAATCTTAACTATTCTTATATTAACGACGTCGGAAGATCGTTTCGACGCGGTGCCAGGCCAACCGCTCACTGAAGCACAATAGTATATATTAGTAGTACTCTTCTAGTAGTAATTTACTAGTAAAATTTCACCAGTAAGAATTTACTAGTAGTACTTCACTACAGTAACTGTATGAAAAGGCACGCAGTTGTGTATGTACAGGTGCTAGAACGTGTTGGCGTGGCAGTGTTTGTCTCTCCTATAAATATTAAACTTTTTGTGGATATTTTTGTAAAAATTAAATTGGAAAAAATGTTTTTGTCATAACATTTTTTCATCTGTGAAATTAAGAAAATTAACCTAATGCAAATGACTTAACATTAAAAGTTAAAAGTAATAAAAGGTAAAAGGTGATAAAATTTGTAATTTTATTGACCTAATTGAGGATTTTTTACTATTTGAAACCATATATAATATGTAGATGTATAATGTTCATAAATTTCAGAATGTTTCAAATAAGTTTCATACTTATAGGGAGACATTTAAAGTGTAAATTATATAATGCATGCTATTACAATTATTGATATGTTTAATAATTAGTCTAACTGTAAAAGAACTCCGTTATTTTTTCATATGAGAAAACGAAGAAAATTAACTGATATAACAACAGATTAACGACATGTGGATCTTAAAATACTTTTACCAGCTGATTTTATAAAATTTTATACAGTAAATAGAGTAAGTCCAGTTATTATTTTATACATAATATATTTTCACTGTAAAAGCCAGTCGATCTTCTTCGTTTTATTTTCAATACAAAAAATGTGAAGCAATCACGAACCAGACTCAAAAACCAAGCTTAAGCTTTTAAAATAAATATTTACATCGCACCCCACATCGCACCGAGTGGCAATGATGAAGCTTAATTAAACTATATTAACTTTAATTTATAATATATTTGGATATTTCGTTTATAATACATAAAATTATATACAGATGGTAATGGAAGTTCTATTGAGAATAGAATATTTCTATGAGAAACTATTGATTCTTCTCTAATATACTAGGTTGAAAATCATATTCAATTAATCCAAATAAATATATAGGTATGGATATATAATATTTAATATTGTGTATGATGCTTTATAACTAAATTAGCACTGGCTTTAAACTATCGATGCTTGTTTCGTTAAACATATAATAATATTGAAACAATAGTTTTTCATAAAATATAAAAATAAAGATGAAATCATTCAGCGAGGCGTCGTTGATAAAAAATCCTTTAACTAAAAAAAGTTAAGCCGGATCGCATAGTGCAGTAGTTAATTATAGTATAATATTAAAGAAACAAATTCGGATTAGAAGGGCGTTCTTTGGTGGTTGTATATTTGCGCCCGAAGTCCTCTGGGTAAGAGGACAATTCGTACATGTCGAATCATATCGCATATGAAATAACCATTTGTGGAACCGGTCATTATTATCTATATTTAAAATTAATAAAACAATTTTCAAAACTGGTAAAAATAATCTGATAAAAAGGAATTTATTCAATTTTCCTTAATAAATGATAAAAACTTTTGCTGAATGCGATATCATTCAGTACTTTATTGCACAAAAATCTATAATCTACGTTCATTGAGTCGCTTCAGCGGTGTGGTAGTGGGAGGGGTATCTCCAAACCTGTGGAGGGGAGTATTCCACGGGGACCTCCTGCGCTGTTCCTCCCGCACCCCACATCAGGACGGTCTGACGCGGCATCTCCGCTTGCATCCGGTCCTGTTCCGCTGATCCACTGGAACCGGCGGGACTAGGACCAACTACACTGGGGGACCTTCTTTCTGCTACTGGACTCATATATCTACTATCCACATAAGTATATTCTCGGGATGGAGGTCTGTGATAGGGAGGCACTTCGTATCCTGGAGGAGCAGGTTCAAGGAAGCCATTTGGGGGATATGTATAATGGTAGGATAGAGGTTTGTATTGGAAGAGGTTGTCAGTTGTTAAAAATCTGTCGTCTAAAGGCGGGGCGTAATGTAACGCTGGTGTTGGCGGATATTCGCCATATGGGGCAGCATAGGCTCCGTTTAAGTTGGTATAAGCTGCAGCCACAGCGTCAGCTGGGATGTAGTCTACGGGGGGAGGAGCGGGGGTAGGTGGAACACGTCTCTTGTTCCGACAAGTTGATAGGAAATCTCGAAGTTGCGTCTTGTACCGTCGCGCCGCCCGAGGAGGCGTCGCGTTAGATTCGCAAGACAGTTGTTCTGTTTCAGAGAAGTATAAACTGGTCAGGCCAGTATCTAGATAACTGACTTTAAAGTCCATTGTACGTTTTCCTAGAAGATCACGTCCTTCTTCTTCCCTGGAATTAAAAATATTAATATAAACATGTCTTCAAATAACTCCGTGTATTGATAATGGACGTTTATTGTACATGAAAGAGTAAATAATATAATGATTTTGTATCATAATTAAATAACACAAAAACAAACATTAGATATTAGACAAAAAGTGGCGTTTATCTCCATCGCCCAACACATAATCTCTCTCTCGTCTAGTCTAGTCTCGTCAAGAGTCTTAATTCTCTCTACTAGTCTAGTCTAGTCTAGAACTAGTCTAGTCTCGTCTAGTCTCGTCAAGTCTCGAAATATGAAACTATACTTACATAAGAGGTCTGTGAGTGCTAATCACGAAGTCAGGCTTGGAGTTTTTGTAGACGAGCCTCGAAGACGTTTGGAGCCACTGCCACTTGCCTTCCTTGGTTTGAAAGCGATACGCAATCATTCCTGATGCGCCAGTTTTTAACACTAAATATTAAAATATGAATTAAAATCGAATAATGGTTCTTGAAAACTAATTGCAGAGATTTTTTAGGTAAACCCAATTTGAAAATATTAAGAAAATATATGAACAACTCTACGCAGTGGGATTTTTTACCCTGCTATGTGCGGCTATAAAAAATAAATCAATATAAAGACTTGAAAGAAACTGATAGACCTCGAACCCGCGCGTCTTGTTTACCTTCCAAAAGCTCGTCATCAATTAAGCTATTCGATCTCGTCGAACTATATCGAAATTCGTATATGCATACCAGGTATTGTAAAGAGATTTTATTAATTTCTGTTACCCAAAAATAATAACTACAAACGATCATGTGGTAACCGAAAATGCTATTGCAATTTAGGTAACCATAAAGAGAATTTAAAAGGAACGGGTTCAAATCAAATCGTGTCAAAATGCTTAATATTTTTCATGATATTAAGTTCAGTCTGCTCTACCGGGTTATATGGGGAAAAGAATGAAGCTGAAAAATCTTTGAAAATAAGATAAAAAATAGTGGTTTTCAACACTCACACTCTTGATGAGCGCTAGCGACGTATGCCAGGTCGTCGTAGTGAACTAGATCGTAACCACCCATATTAGCTAACTCCGCATCTGTGTATCCCAGTAACATTTTACCTCTGAAAAGTAGCAGAAATAGATAGATAAGCTGGGGTGAAAGTTCAAATACTTGAAGGAATATTTATTTTTGTTTCCTTTTTTAAATTTATCCTTTATATAGCAGGGTAGATAGAGAAAACCGAACTTCCAGTGTTTTTTATTATATGAAATATTTTGATTATCCTGCTTTTCTTATTCTTTACTTTCTCTTAATCAGGCATTGGTTTTGTGGTGAATGTGGGAGGTGCAAGTCAACGTTGTGCTGAGTCGCCAGAGCGAAGACGTGAAAATAATTCATTCTGAATTTGATCGAACAGAGAGAATAGGTGTGTAATACCGCCACAATGGCCTCTACTATAAATTATAATATAATATTTGATTTTATATATGAACTTGCATCACTAGAGCCCATGGATTTTTTAATATGAAAACATATATTGTTTTATTTTAATAGATTCCATAAAATAGTATTTTACATATAAATCGAACAGTAAAACCATACTTGGAGCTTAAAAAAGTTACCATGAACCGTCAATCCTTTGAACAACGCGGATGCATATGAAAAAATCCCATGTTCCATAGAAAATGTATAATTGATAAACATACAGCGTGACAAATGGATTTATTGATAGTTATCGACTAAATGACTTGTCTAAAAGGGATAAATACACCGACACGGGAATATTTTTTGAGCTATTAAAAGTTATGGATATATGTATATATTGATAGACTTTGATGTTGGAAGTACAGATTCGATTCTAGATTGTAACCATTACCTATGGTAAAATATTTTTTTCTTACCTTTGGTCCATAGAAACTAAAGATAAATCAAGCTTGTGTTTACTCTTGAACATGACTTCTTTCTGTGGTATCTCTAGAAGGCTCGGAGGTCCAAACGGTGCGCAGATCGCGAATAACGCGAGAGGAGGCTCCTCTGTCTTCTTGTTTTGACCGTGGAGTACTTTAATTCTACCTCTGATATCTAACCTCTAAAAAAGAACGAATGTGTTACCATACATTATGTTGACATTTTGTTGATTTTTGTGTTGACATAAATAAAATCAAAAAAATATCTCATTTTATTACAATGTTTACATATATAATATATATTTTTGTTATAAATGTGAAATATTATAAAATTATTTTAATACATTACTGATTTGAAACTTAAAATTAATGCTAAATAAATAATATAAATGTAGTTTTTCTTCTATCGTTAATAAATATTATAGAACTTACTAAAAACCCCGAAGTATTATCTAATAAACATCTAAACCGAACTGTGAAACTTCTTTCTAAGAGATGAGCTCTCTCAGATCTGAGCACGTCTTGGAGAGTTAAATTATTTACATCTGGGGGTAGAAAGGAATTCCATAGAAGTTGCCTTTGAAGTTCTTCCCGATCTTCCGAATGGACTAATTCGTACACTGATTGATGGACTATGTCTGACTGGAAATAAAAAAATAATGATTAAAATATGATAGTATATTTAGCTTCGGGCTGTATACTATATATAGCATAGATAGAATAGGATAAGTAGATATAACTATCAAAAATGTAGTAGAAAGTGAACCCACAATCAATGTGTGTCCCACAGAATGTGTCTAGATGGCGTCAAACTCCTGTTACTTTGTATGTAACAATTTTTTTTTTTTATATTTATTGATATAAATTATTTAAAAATATTGATAAATATTTTAGCATGTAAAACTTATCAAAAACAATCAATTAATTTAGAATAACAACCTAATGATCTGATAACCAGCTAAATCTGTTCGTCATGAAAAAAGAGCAAGTCACAACTGAACCGTAAATCAATATACCATAGATGACCCTAAAATCGATTCGAAACCGCTCATTAAAGAATCATCTGTTACAAAGATGGACGTGTTAATTCGATACCTATAGTACAAAGCAATCGACTGTGTATCGATACTAAATATAGTCGAGAATCGATTGTACAATTGAAATTATGAATTTTAACACGTTGTATAACAAAGAGACGTGTAAATAGTGTGGATAATGCGTCGACAATAAACGATGCGAGCAGAAAAACTAATTGATAATCAATGGGGTTGCGCTGGGCACCACTCTACGCCCCCTACTTTTGAACTAACATGTTAATGATTCATACAAGTAGAAACCACCATATAACCATGGGGTTTTATTTTGCCGAATGTGGGTTTGAACATATTGCGATGGCATTAAATGTCAGACGATGATTTGTTGCGTAATTAGTTTTTGTTCTGCTTTCAGTTCGGGGGGGCAGTTGCTATGGAAACGTAATGGTTTGTTGATACGCTATTGTTTTGACTCGGTTATTATATTATTTTTGCCATATTTTTAGTGATTGATGTTAGTCTTGCGTTTAGTCTGTTTTTTTTTATATTAGATACATTATACATACATTGTTTTATATTAGGTATATAAATATTTTATTATATTATTACGAACATTTAATAAATAAAAGAAACACTACGCACTTAGATTAAGTATAAAAGATATAGTTACAAGTGTAAAAAAGATAATTGTATAATTTTTTTTAAGCTGATAGTATAATATTATCTATATATCCTATAATCTTAGGCTCAACTAAGACCAGTTTTTAACTATTTTCTCAAATCTGATTAACTGAACACAAATAAACCTCTAATTTAATACAAAATTCGGCACTACACTGATCTTTATTTATTGTAATTGAATTATTTCACCTGGAACTCAGCTCGGTGCCACATGTTACATTGGGGTAATGGAACGAGCCAGCCCACCTGGTGAGACGCTCTGAAGCTAATCTACTCGACCCCAAAAGAGGGGTTGTGCGTTATTGTAATTTTTAAATCAGACTATAATTAGCTAGGGGCTGAATTCGGGTTGACTCACTTTCGGTAATACTGGCGATTTTTATTTGTATGTATGTATGTATGTATATTGAGCGTTGAGAATTTATAATTTGGAAGTTTTTTTTACAATTATCAACAGTCACAGGTTAGATTTTTGTTTTGTATTAAAAAAAGATTATAAAGACTTTGAGTGAATTAGAAAAAATATTTTTTAGGTCAAAAATACAATTTGGCATATTAGAAAACCATAATCCGTTAATTACTTATCTGTAAATATGTACCGACATTTTATTTAATAAATCTATTTAACTATATATAGTTAAAAACTATATAAAGTTCGTTGTTCACATTGTATCTCTAAAGTGAACAAAGAATAGAACATTTAGATGATGAAACAAGAAGACGCAATCTAAAAAACAAGTTGTCTTATGAGGTGTTGACTTTAATAATCATTGCGTCAATTGTCAAAAAAGACAGAGGTCGTCAAGGTGCAGGGGCACAAGCGTGCGATTGTGACGCGGCGGTTGCGGGATCTATTACCACTTGTGGTAATGAATTATTATTTATTAATATTTTCATTGTGGACTAATATTTCAGAGCAGCTGACAAATAACATAACATCAACATTATGAACCTTACTGCCATCAACTAGGTACATATCTTCGATAAACCGTAAATTTTTTAACTATCACAGCTAACGTTTAACTAGCCTGATTAATGCAAACTATAATACCGAATAGTAAACTAAAGTTTATTTTAACCGTAGCCCCATTCGAAGGCACGTGGCGTCACGAGCCAGTACGCCGATTTAATGTTCTCAAATCGATGTTTAATCGGTGCCCACCCTTTATTTATTGCTGTTTCTGGCAAAGATTTGTAGATAGATATACTATACTGTACAGGCAGGTTGGTATTATTTCCATGGATAGATAGATAATGGTTATATATTGTCCGTGATTTGGATAGCTGCAATGTGAGTTTGTAGAGTTAGTTTTTATTTTATTTACCCTTTTAGGGTTCTGCACCTCATAAGGTAATGACGGAACCTTTATAGGATTACTTTGTTGTCTCTATCTGTCAATATCATTTATTGTAAGATCGCGTCAACATATCATGTTGAAATTATTATCATATATCTATCCCTTGGAGCACAGAAAAAATCATAAGATACGAACAATTGTGCATTGATTTTAATGCATTTTTTATGAAATTCGATAAGCCAAATTTCCATTTAATTGGTTTTTTTTTTGTTGCATGTTGTATCAAAACTGGCAGAGGGGACATAGTGTTATGACACTTCGTTACTTCCCGAGAACAATTTTTAAAACATTGCGCTTTCAATGGTGGAGTGGTTCTTGTGAGTCCGGTTTGGGGACATCATATATACAATATTTTTATTTCGTCGTTTTGATGTGAAATTTGACGGAAAGCGGCGAAGCGGCGAAGTGTTTTTATGGAGAACGGAGTGTGTAGACACTGGGTTCCCGCGTGGGAACAGCGATGAAACTAAAGAAAATAAGCCCACGATCACAAAACAATGCTATTTTCACTCAAAAAAAAACCCATAAAAGCCTAAACCCAACCCAATTAATGTATGTCGTAGAATAATCTGATTTATATGGAAACAGAAAGAAGGTATAAAGTTAGATATTGTGTTTTACAATGGGGGGGGGGGGATTGGGGGGGCGTCTACAACAATAATTCAAAGTCATTTTATTGGCCGTAATAGCTTATTATTATTTTTATATGCGATAATTTTTTAAGGCTTTGTTGTTAATAGTATGGAAATGAATCGATTATTCAAAAGATTGTTATTAAGCTATCGTAGTTATGATATTATAAGCTTGATGAACGACGGTTGTGGGTTCAATTAATTCATAATCCATTACGGTAAAAATGTGCAGAATATATATCATAGGTGTTTTATTAAATTTGGTTTTAGATAACGTGAGGCGTTTTGTTTAGTTACTAAGTACATTCTGAAAATGGCGATTTGATCGATTCAATCCTTGAAAGTATGTCATGTTTTTTTTTGGTTTTTCAGGCATAGTAGGTGTACCCTCTAGACATTTCTGTTTCCGACTTTTCGCATTTTCGCCGAATTCTGGAGGCATTGCGTATTGAGTGGTTTATTTTGAGAGTGAGGATATAAAAATGTAAAATATATTTCATCGAGCGGGAATCTAATCCACAACCTGTCGCGTTTACAGTCGCATGCGTGTGCTGCTGCGCCACAACCAGCCTCATACCTATTTTAAGCGTAAAAAAAACTGTTTGAAATAGAGACAGGACTAAGCACTACATATATTTTCCATAAATAATTTCTGAGACATAAAAGCAAACAACGAAATTTACCCAAAATTCCAAAAAGTAATTCAACATAATAAAATATAAAAGAAAACAACAGTCGTTTAATATAAATATTTCACGTATTCCACTATTCGTTTGCATTATGACTTAACTGACCAGCTATAACGTCGCGAAACCTTTAAAATTAATAAAAATATCTACTTTTATAGCCCTTTTAGTCCGATAAGCTCGGCGATTAACGGGGTGCTTTTTGTAAAAGAAACTTTTTCGGTGCCATTTATCGCGATAATTAATATTTTTATGGAGTCACCCGGAATTTCAGGCGTTGGACACGCTACTTAGTTTGAATATAAAACATGTTTTGGTTCGCTTGGAGGTTATTTTGTTTTAATGTGTTTTAATTGTTAAAAGCTTAAATGTTAAAAACTTAGTAAGGTAGGCAGAGAGAACCTAGTGTTAAGACACTTCGAGCCTCACTCTGTGACCAATTTATGGTCGTTGCGCGTTGAGTAGCGCGTCATAGTTTGTGTACCAGAGAGGGGAATGAATTTAATTAATTTAAATATAATCCTTCCCCCGAAAGAGAATCGAACACATTATAATTCTGTTTAACGTATATATTCTGTAGTACATAACCAGCCTAATATAATTCAGAATTAATTGTTGAAACTTAGACCCTCAGGCGTACCATATATTTTATATGATTAATATAACGGCTTTTACGTTTCGTATGGAAAGTCGACTTTTTCCTAATGTTTGTAATTAATTACTGAAATGTGATAAAAACGTGATAAATTATGCAAATTTAATGTTTTTTTATATACTATACTATTTTTATACTTTAAGTAGGTTAAGTAATTTTATTATTTTATTTAACATTCATAATTCTTGATTCTAATACTTTACTTTATGCAGTTTTTTAAGATATTGCGCGTTGAACGACGGAACTAAACGCCGCCACTGTCTCAACGTAGTTTCGTTTCGTTTAGTATTATATTAAACATTTTATTTCTATCATACTTATGCCTTCAATAAGACTAATTATAGTTTCTAGTAATATAGAATACGCCAAACATAGTTACAACATGTACAATATGAAACATATCGGCTTGAATCAGTATTTTAATTGTGAATCCAATATTTTTTTACCAGTTTCTCGCTGTATCCCACTTGTGACCCACCGAAAAGACTAGCCTCGATTTACGGAAGATTTTAAATTTTTTTATTTTTATATAGATATTATACAAACCTGATGGAAGCCTAAGTAACTCTCGATGCTATGTGTCGCAAAGAAAACTTCTCCTTCGCATGTCAAGATCATCAAGAAACCGTTGAGCGCCTGAAAAATAGTTTAATACAATATAAAGATTAGGTTTTAAATATAAGTTAAGTTAGGTATTGCATATGTATAAATATAATATATATGTGAAGCTGAATAAATAAATAACAAATATGTATAAAAATTTCACGCTGTATACTGTATACAGCAGTTAAGATAGAGGGAACGTAGTGTTATTTTTGTTAGTTTTGTTAGTGTAGATAGTTTTTTAGTTTTTCACTCTGTATACCGCTTATAGCGGATACGTTCCCATTAAAAGAGGCTTTGCCTCGTTTAGTAACGATGAAATATTTAACAAAGAGATGTTAAATATTTCTTTGAGCGGGAATCGAACCCACAACCTGTCATGTTTTTGATATTCGTGTCGTAAAATTTAAGTTCCCTCTGCTTATCCTGATATGTACACAATGTGAAGGTAACAAAAACAAAGTAAAGTAAACCCACCAGCCATAAAAAAGGTATCACGGATAAGAATCTCAATACAATTTTCTTTAATCGACCAACAATGGCAACAATCAATAATGCATTATTATAAATTAAAAGCAGCGTCACTCTGTATCCCGCACACAGCAAGGTAGGTAGAGGGAACCTAGTGTTAAAACACTCCGTTCCCCACTTTCCGCCGATTTTTAGAGGCATTGCGTGTTGAGTGGTGGAACACAACGTCGTTATTTGCCGCGACACCAGAGCGAAGAAATCAAAATATAAATGTAAATAAATATTCTACTTCCTCGAGTGGGAATCGAACCCACAACCATCGCGTTGCAGTCACACCTTGTGGCGACGCGCCACGACGGCCTTGTTATAAAGCTGTGTTATTTATAGCCGACTAGACCCTATTGATTTATTATCAAGCGAAACAACGATTTATGTGATTATTGCAATAAGAAAAAATATATTAAGAAAAATGTTCTGTTCGTCTGTACGTTGTTGCTACTGGTTTTTTTTTTAATTTTATCTTGGACAGCTTCTTTTAAGAAGCTGCTTAGCTGCTTTTAAGCTGCTGTTTTTTTATGTGTCCTGTACGTAGGTGGCTAGACAGAAATCTAGTGTTGAGACACTACGTTTTCCATGCATTCGTGATATAGTTTGTGGCGGAACTCAACATGTCTCAATATTTTTCGTTATTATCAACGTTTAATATCAACTATAATTATCATTAACCTCGAGTGGGAATTGAATCCACAATCGTCTTGAATTTATAGTCCGGGATTATGTAGCTGCGTGAACAACAATATAAAGATAAAAACTCAGGCGTTTATTTTATAAAAAAAAGCTAAAGGATTGGATTCCTCATTTTCCACTCAATTCCTAGATCCCGGAACTTAACGCCGCGTTTTCTCTTGCCGCCGAACAAAAAATATTAGAGAAAGTTTTTATAATGAATACAACAAAGCTATTTGGTGGTAAGTGGTGAGCGGAGTGTCTTAACACTAGGCTCCTCTGCCGACCCTGCATCATGCAGGATACAGCGTGAAAAAAGAACAAAATATGAATTACCTGTAGAAACATTTCTCCATCAGGCATGATATGATCATAGTGCGTGTGGTCCCGCCTGTGCGAGTGGAGATCCTCCTTTTCTTTATGCATTACCACTGTAACAAAAATATATTCAAAAATTAACATTATCATAGCTTAGTTGAAGCTTAAGTAGAAGAGGTGGTCGTTGGTTCAAATCTTAGATTTTAATGTTTCTTGTTTTTTAGCTTCTTTTTCTACCCAAAAATATATACAGCTCACCGTATCCGATGGGATACAGCGTCAAGTTAAAAAAAAAACACTCCCCTGTATTGGAATCGAATTCACAATCTCGAGTTCAGAATCACGATAGGCGAATTCAAAGGGATGTTTCATCTACATAATTTGTAAATAGGCGTGGTCTACACGACAAATCACATCTCGTGTAATTCAGTTAGGGATGCTGTATAAGGGTGGTTCATTTTCGCTAAAGTTAACCCTGTTATAGAAACATAAGGTCACTTTTTCATTGTTAATGTAATTAATGATTAAAAAGCAAGTACATACGAGTATATGATTATTTATTTGAGTTTTTGAAGATATATTTTAATTGTTTATATATATATAAATATATCTGGACTTCAGTCTCTGCTCCATTTCCAGGGATGTGAAAAAAAAAACTAAAACAATATAAACTAGTATTGCTATTGTTGCCACTTTTATACTGAAAGGTCATTTTTATTTTATATCTACGGTCGATAGATAACATCGAATTTATCGCTGTCATTATTTTTAATTGACAATTAAACTTTATCCCTATAGTGGGTTAGTTAGGAGTTGGTTGACTATATGCGATGACTGTGGGTTCATTTTTAATATGGATGGCTTTGGCTTTTTTTTCAGCTTCACGCTGTATCCCGCACATAGCAAGGTACGTAGAGGGAATCCTTAAGATACTCCGTTCTCGTCTGTTGATTTACATATTATATATATTTATTCTGCAATGTCTCTAATAAGCATCTCCATTCTTCTTATTTCTTTTAAAATTACTTTAATTTTCTCGCTATAGAAGAACGCAAATACGTTCAGGTTATTAGATACTGTCACAAAATGGGATAGCTTAACTAGGTTCTTCCCACCTTTACATATTATATTTTGCATACTTTAGAAAAACCGAGTAACGTATTTTTGCTCTCTGTTATGTAAACAGAAGCATTGCTAGAAATCAATGAATTTTAATTTTATTTTTTTATATTAACATTTATAGGATCTGATAAGCTGTTAGTACGTTTCTATATATCACTAATCGAGTACAGTGCTTCTTATCGTACATTATGATCGTCGATCGTCCATAGAATACCTACAGATTTTTTAATATAACTGTTCCTGCGAATTGAATATTTAAATCGGGTGAATAGCTTTTTTGTTTTATTTTTTTAGGGTTCCGTGACCCTAAAGAATAAAGAAAGGAATCTTTATTTGTTTTTTGCTGTCTGTCTGCCTGCATGTCTTTACTTTTGTCAAGACCATTTTTCAGATTTCAGATGGCGTGGAAGTGTCAAATTAAATTTAATATCAAATATCGAAAAAGAAACCTTCTTTTGTAATTAATTTCATATGATATATATATATATAGTACAAGCACACAAACTTAAATAGTCAAATTATTTAAGTCACGTTCCCCTTGACCTGCAGTTATAGTCATAAAATTGGTACGGAACCCTTGATGGGTAAGTCCAATTCATACTTTCTTGCTTATTGTTTTTATTTTAAAAGAAAATAAAATAAATAAAATTGTATAAGTTCAAGTTGTTATTTTTTACCAACGCAATAAAGTAAGTAAACAGATCCACATGATTCGCACTTTGACGTGCATTTAGCAGGTTGTTGGAAAAATCCTAGTGGAATCCGGAAACCGAACCCACGCCAGTCAAATTTACAGTCAGAATTCAGCCAACGAATAAAACGAATATATTATTCAAAACTATTCAAATGAAACATGAACATTACATTATGTAAGCTCCTCATGAAAGCTTTCCAAACAATTACAACGAATGATAATTAAAATAAAAACAAATAATAATTCCTTACGATTCTTCACGATTCGGTCTGTAGTTCTATTGATGGTTTATTTGTATTGAAATGGAAGATATTGTGACACGCGAGCGAATCAATGTATTTATTAGGACCTTATTATTACCCACCACGCTAAATTATATAATGTTATAACCATATTATACAAAAATAAATTACATAAATTGTTTTCTATGTTTTAATCTGATGTACAATCTACATTCTCGTAAAAATAATTGGAGTTTTTGCTTGAAAGTCGAATAAACAGCCATTCTCACAATTTTTCACATTTATAATATTGTAAGATTACTAGGTTTGTAAAGAAAATCGGATATAAAGGTCGGTTGAAAATATAAAAGCTTAAGTCACTATATTTAAAGAGCGATTTATTTGACTTATTTTTAATTTATTCGATTTAGATTCGATTTTTTAATATTAATTTCTTGCTCTGACATCACAACAAAGCACAGCGTTTAGTTCTATCACTCAAAAATAGATCCTATTGTTTTAACACTAGATGTAGCCTATCCTGGTACATGCGGGTTAAAGCGTGAAGCTATAAGAAATAAATAAAAAAATACAACGACATTAATATATCGAGTGTCACAGACATTATAGGATCGCGTGACACGTTTATAAAATTACTTAGTTATTATAAATTTTCTATACAATTATAATTTATTATTTTGTTATTTTCCAAGGACGTTCATATAAATTGTGCATACATTATATTATAAGCAAGTAAAATTTAATGCATTTTTTTTACTTGACAAGTAATAATTACGCTATGTTTTGAAGTATTGTAATTAATTATATACCTAGGTGTACCTAGGTTTTTTTTAGAAAAGATAATTTACAATTAATGAAAATTATATAATTCTTTTTCAGCTTCACGCTGTATCCCGCACACAGCAGGGTAGGCAGAGAGAACCTCGGTATTTTAGATACTCCGTTTCGCACTTTCTGCCGAATTCTGGAGGCATTGCGTGTTGAGTGGCAGAACTCAACGCCGTGATGTACCTCGACACCAGAGCGAAGAAAATGGAAATATAAACGTAAATAAATATGTCACACGCTCGAGTGGGAGTCGAACCCCCAACCGTCGCGTTACAGTTACACCCATGTGCCACTGCGTCACGACGGCCTCATATAAATCTTTATCAAGATCATATAAATCTTGACTATATAAAGGAATAGAGACACAAACGCGGCCTAGTTCACTTAAATTTATTTTATTTTATATTATTATATATATATAAAATAATTTTATATTATTTTATATATATATAATATATATATATATATATATATATTTCAATAAAAAGTATCTTATGTACTTACTAACCTCTAAAAATTTGCATATAAAATTTCAAATTAATTGATTTGGAATACACTTTCCAAACAGAAGATACAAAATTATATTCACATTTATAATATTAATATGATGATGCTTAAAATGCTAGAGATATTTAAACTTACTCATGACTAGTTTTCGCCTGTGGTTTCACTTGCGTGGTCAAACGAAAATAACTAACAGTTTCATATGACATATGACCCATTCAAATTGCCCGAGGCAAGTCGAACCGCAGCCGCAGTTACATCGATACCACACAGTAACAAATGCTTAAAAATATATTTTTATTTGTCGGCCTGGTTATAAAATTGCATCCATCCTACAATTTTCCCCCATTTACCTAACCTAAGCCTAACCCGGAACCTAAAGTCGTGTTTACCAGAGCGGGAAAGATGTTCTGTTTTTATAGCCTCACGCTGTATCCCGCATATACCAGGGTATGCCGAGGGAATCTACGAACCCAGTGTTAAGATACTCCGTTCCCATACTCCGATGAACTCCGAACTCCGAGTGAACGAAACCCAACGCCGTGCCTTGCCTTCCAGAGCGAAGAAATAAAAATATTTATATATATAACTACCAACGAATTAAACCTACTACCGTCAAATTAACAGTTATACTTTAAGATTACTAACTATATTTGCTATATTAAAAACTTCTAATACAATATACTTAACAAAAGTTAGTTAAAAATGAACTTAGCCACTCAGTTAAACCCATCCACACAGCAATCTTTACACTAACTTTATGGGTTAACAACACGAAGTCTAGTTTGCTCTTGGGTACCTTGTAATACTTGTTAATTATTTCATACTTAAGCTTTTTGGTCAATTTGGTTATTTAATATAGTTACGACGTAACGGTAGTTAGAGCTAGGTGTTGTAGCTCATCGTGGTGTAGCGGAACGGTGTTTGACTTATTTGGACTGGTTGTAGATTCAATTCGTAATTTGGGGAAGATTATGTTAAGATTACTATCTCATTTTCTCTCTCTAGTCTTTAAGTAGTAGATATATGTATATTTACTAGTATATTTTTGAGACATTGCGTGTTGAGTGGAGTAACTCAACGCCGCACTTTGTAGTTTAAAAAAATTAAGTCATCATTACCAACTGGAGTGAATTATAATATTATAATTTTTTTTCTCGCACGACTGCCTACTCGCTACCCCCGAGGTATAAGCATGGGGTGCTATACCGTAAATGCCATATTGCAGACCGTTACGACAGATGTAGGTCCGTTTTTAATTGTTTTAACGTGAATTATTAGCTTGTTTGTCGGTTACCACCTTTTTAGTATTATTCTTTTGAATTTACATTATTTGGGTTATTTTCTAGTGTTAAATAGAATTTATTCCTCGAGTGTGAATCGAACCCACAACTGTACAAATATACAAAAAATAATGTCCACTTTATAAAAAGATTACATTTGGAATTATTTTTTTTAATGACAGAACTAAGTTCAACGATTGCTTATCTATAACTTAATACAATTTAAAAATACATATCATACATCTTATTAGCATACGGCGCTTGACTTAATGCCAACAAGTTATTTTTTGACATTTTTTATTTATGCATCTCTAACCCGTAAATTCGCTATCATGATTAAAAATATTAATGAATAATTATTATTTTTTTAATTCAATAAACAATATTTTGTATTTGTTTTAAAAGAGTATATTTTGTATTCTGTATCTTGTACAAGTAGGGTAGGCAGAGGGAAATGGAAACCTGGTATCAATTCCTTATATAACAGGTTATTTGTCACATAGCGCGGCGTTGAGATCCGCCGATCGACACATTATGACTTAAAAAATTCTTTTGCTTGTTATATGCGGGATACAACGTGAAACTAAAGGTGAACCATCTCCCACAACACCATGAAAGTCCTATACAAAGCTCAAGCTCAATGGCCAGTCATCGTGACTACCTCTAATCTGCATCACGACACGCGACACTCGCTGTCAACAATGTATACATACGATTTAGTTGAAATTTATAGAATATTTTAGTATAATCATTATAAAGAGAATACTATATAAAAAATAATTCCAGTATTAAACAACAATAGCTAAAAAATTAAGGTTAATGATATTAAAACGAGGTAAAGACATAATTTTAATTTATGCAATTAATAAAAATATTATAAATTTGTTTATATTTTTATAGTAGTGCATAGAAAAACATAGATTATATATTAAAACAAAATTTTATTCTTTGTAAAAATCACAACGCATTTTTATGTGTGTTTATATATAAAAAAAACGAAAAAAAATCTAAATAATATTATTGTCTACGCCTAGTACTTACAATATACAAATATACATACATTTAAAGATATAGATAGTATAGACAGTTCATGGGATAATTTATGGTTTTGACATTGTAGGTTTGGTTAAACGTTATTTTTCTTCTTTTCATCTTACAAGACTTAGTAAGGCTTTTTTGGCTTTACGTCAATCCATACACAGCAGAATAGGCAGAAGGAAAGGCAGTCTCCACTAAATTTTCGCTAAATTGCGTACAGCTGCATTCAGCTGCAATTTTCCATTTAAAGCAGTGAGGAAATGTAAACAATACAATTCCCGAGTAGGAATTTAACGTATAATCGTGCTTACGTAGTCAAACTATGCACTGCCAGTATAATTATTAAAGTAATACATTCCTTCAAACGAAGATCGAACCCACTACCACCGTTCAACCACGCGACCATGTATTATATTTAAATATCACTATTTAATCTGTCCCCGACACGCGACATAGCTCGAGTCGTGTCAACATCGGTTTAACGCTCAACGGGTTTAGACAAAGGTTTTCAACTAATTACTGGGAGAAGGGGTCATTTTGGCCCTTTGAGGGAAGTTTTGAGTACGATAAGAAAGCTCTAAGGGTTTTTTGACACTTATATAATGGATCGTAAATTATATTTGCATGTGAAGTGAATATTTTACATTATTTCCAAATTTTGTATATGGTTTTAATAACAGAATTATAATAAAACTAATAAGATTATTTATTTAGAAGTATACCTAATAGTATCCGTGAGGGCCATTTGTGGTCGTCATGGTACAGGGACACAAGGGTGTGGCTATAATGCGACAGGTGTCGGTTCGATTCCCACTCGGGTGAAGGAATTATTATTAATTAATATTTTAATATATATTAGTTCAGGCACTAAGGCAAAAGCTAGGGGTTGTGTTCCGCGATTCAACGAGCAATGCCTTCAAAAATTTGGTGGAAAGTGAGAAACGGAGTGTCTTAATTTTAACACTTTGTTCCATCTGTCTACCCTGCTTTATGCGGGATACAGCGTGAATCTGATTTATTATTTTTATCTACTACTAAGAAAAATGAAATGAGCCATACATCAATATTTATTGGTACTTACAAATATTCTAACTATATTCTCAATTTATGACCCTTCACCATTCAAATGTACCATTTTGTTCTATATCTCATGATCCTATTAAATATGTATGTAAGTATGAAATACAGCCGGTTTACATATTGTACTGCCACGAGAGAGTGTGTGAACTACTAATTTCTAAAGTAAACATAAAATCGATATTTGTCGATTTCATAAATCAAATGTTAAAAGATGTCTCAATAGAATTTTAGGGTTAACGTGACAAAGACAGGCATACTCTTTGGTTATTTTTACTTAGTGAAGAATGAGACAGATATACTTTCTCGTTTCGTATTAATTAAGGAGCGTGGATTTAAATCATTGACTGTCAGCGCTCCCTGTGGGAATCCTGAAGAGTTATAGGCACCTTTATTCTAAATTTACAATTACAATTTTGTTCACAATATTTTAAATTACGATGTATGTTTTGTGGTGTCTGTATCGGATCGGTCTCTGGGGTTCATTTGGGAATTCCGATAGCTCGTAATATTTAAATTACTTCCTTAATGCTGTTTAAATTCTTTTTTTTTTATTATTCTTAATGGGAAGTCAATTTATTCTATTCATTCCGCTTCAATAGAAACGTTACATTTGTGATAAAGATTGTGATAATTATCATCGTCAAGTTGTAGTGGCGCAGTGAGACTGGGAATTATGATGATAAATAAGTTCAGTCCCCACTCGGGAAAATAACTATATTTAAATTGGTTTTGCTTTTGCAAGCGAAGCGCGGCGTTAAGTTCCACATGCAATGACTTGAAAATTAGGAGGTGCATGCCTATTACTTACTATATGCAAGAACAGACGTAAAGATAAAAATTTTATTTTATTAATAAATATTTCACAAATGTCATATATTATTTAAACCAGTTTGTTTCCTTTAAAAAAATTATCATTTTTTTTTAATTAATACGGCATTTAAAATGTCCATAAGTATACTAAGACAATTATTTTTATAATAATTATTAACTTGGCATAGCAAAGACAGAGAATCCAGACGCTAATACCAAATGTCATATTTGTTCCACAGATAATCTACAACGCCAACTGTCCGCGTCAGTTGTGTGACGTGCGGGACGTCACGGGCGCTAATCGAGATTGTATGACGATAGCCGACTGTCATGGCTCGTGGGTAATTCTGTGTTAAATTAAAAATTATATTATATGTATTATACTATTCTTGCATTTTTTTCTTATATATATCATAATAAAAGTATATATGTATTGTGTTTTTGTAATGGAAACTTTGAACGTGATTTTGACTGAGCTTGGATTTTTTCTAGCCTCTAAGTGCTCTCTTATGTTCCATAATGTGCCAAAAACTTTTTGACGCATTATGGAACTTTTTACCTACCTCAGGACTTAAAAAGAAAAAAGAGACCCGCAAAGAGGTGAAAAAGCGGTTTCTGTAGAAAAATCCACAGAAGATCTCTTAGTGTCTCTATAATAATTACATAAAAAAATATATATAATACTTTTTTTAACAAGCAATGCTAACGTTATTACAAAAAAAAAAAATTGCCAAACATCCAAAATCTCCATACGGTCCATTAATTAGAGAAGTGAAAAATATTTCTCGCGAGATCGGTGCCGCCGTTTAATTGATACGGCGGACGAATCCAACTGAAGAAACGGTCGTTAGCTTATCACAATACTGATTTCACACCGCTGGTGCGTGCCGGGGCTACATGCTGTTGACATTTCAAATTGGATGTTTTATTTGTTTGGTGGGGGACGGTTGTGGTAGATTTTATGCTTATATGACATTCTTGACTAGAAGAATGTCTTGAAGTTGAGCGTAAAGTGAGGAACAGAGTATTATATCACTGCGTTCCACTTGCTTATCCAGCTATATGCGAAATAATTGTGTAATTTTAACAAAAGTCGTCTGTCCACCAGAGATTGGATAAAGCTTGCTGTTATTTTTTTTTAACTTCACATGCTATGTCTTCGTCATGCTATGTCTATGCTTCACATGAATATAGTACTGAAATCTTAGTTACCCGTGTTAGTTATCAATACATACACCTATCTGTCTACCTCAAGAAATCTCAAGAAATCACAGCCACATATAAACCATTTCTTAAAGCCAGAAGTCCGCGTCAGGTCACGCTTTGCAAATAAAAAAAATAACTTGCATTAACACAAGTCCCTCCACACCTCCGTCTGTTTGGTTTATGTTAACGAATATAGACTGATTAGCTTCGTGTGTCTTTTTTTTGAATGGCCCGGTTTTTGTTTTTTTTTATTTTGTTTGTTTTATATAACTGTCACTTGTAATGTGGCGGTATTGACGAAAATTGCATATTTAGAATGTTTTTTTGAATTATAATTATATTCAAAAAAGATTCGAAATATACAATTTTTTATTTCCCCCCGATTCTGGAGGCATTGTGCGTTGTTTAGCGTAATTCAACGCCGCGCTTTGTTTCGTTACCAGTGTGGAAAACACAATATATAGATTATTTAATTTATTGGAGTAGGAATCGAATCCATAACATATCGCTTTTACAGTCGCACGCTGCAATTGGCCTCAGGTATGATGTATTTTTATATGTATATCCCCCTGAGTAATGATAACGCATAACCGTAGCATATACAGACAGAAAAGCTATCCGGAAAGTTGTCGTTATATTTGTATATTACTTTTTTAATATTCATTGATAATAATTTTGTTGATCGAAAAAGATTATCCTGATCAATCTATTAAGTAATAGTGAGGCATATGGGTTCGATTCCTCCCTGAGTAACGAGATCATATTTCTGGCGTATATTCATTTCACCGCTCCAGAAAGTACAAAAAGCGGCGTTAATATCCAATGGAAAGTTAACAACGCAGATACAAAAAAATAAATAAATGACTTATATGCATACGCGTATATTTGCTTAGTTTACCACAAATTAGACCAACGTCTCATCAAGTAAGTTCTAAGTGACGACATTCTATCGAGATGGAACAATATTTTAGAATGCGCTGGAGCGCAACGAACGAGAGTGGGTGCCAGCGACGTATCTAATGTTAAGATCTTTTAACGATACATACCGCCGTGTAAAATATTAAACAATTAGTTTTTTATAATATTGCGGCGTTGAGTTCCGCTATTCAACATGTTCGGAAATTGGTTCTACTGTGAAGAATTGAGTGTCTTAACATTGATTTCTTTTTACGTGAAGTGTATTTCATAAAGGACAATTTGGCAATATAATATTTTGAGAAATTAGAAATATGATGATAAAAGTAAAAAAAATTTGAGGCAGATACATATTTATATTGACGTTTTTGTAGTATTATGAACACCTCTATCTCAGGAACTACTGGAACGAATTGAAATGTTTTTGTATTGCATAAATCATTTACGCAATGCAACACAGATTCAAACAAATTAAATACTTTTTAGAAAATAATATATGTATACAAGAAATTCCACGCAAGAGGTGCGGGTTCAGACCCGGGACGCTCAAGTTTTTATAAGTTTTTTAAAAAATATTTTTCTTTTCCAAGTGTGGAATAACATTTTAAAAATATAAAAATAAATATATATTTTTTTAAAATATATATAACAGAAAAATGGTCCTAACGGGAAGATAGTGTCTTAACACTACGTTTCCTTTCCATATTCTGGTATGTGAGGGCATAACGTGAAACTCCAAAAAAAAAAAACCATATTTATTTCACAAGAAAATCGAACAAGACCTTGTGTCCCAAAGCGTCGTACGCGAAATGAAAATAACTTTTGGAGCATCCAAGTTATAAATCAGAACACGAGTGTAGCTCAATTAAAAAGGCTCTATCTGATGTACTTCTGTTCCAGAAGGCGCTTTTTATTTTTCCAAAGATATATCGGCAAACCCTCTTTAAATACTTTTGTCAACTGTTGTATTTTCGGTGTGTGAATCATCGGGTGGTTAACGTTCAATTATCACTTGAGTGAATGTAGCGGGTTCATATTTAAATAATTTTTATTAACTTCACATTGTTGCAAGTGTGACTGTGAACGTGACAGGTTGTGCGTTTGATTCCCGCTCGAGGAATGTACGATGTATTTAATAGTTTCATTTTTTCACTCTGGTGTTGTCGTTCGTCAAGTCTTAATTAATACCTTTCCTGTTACCTTTTTAAGATTTTTTCACCGTTCACATTAGGAACTATTTCGCATCTCTACATGTTATGTGTGAAGAATCGGCCGTTATAGACAACTTTACGATTTTTCAGATTCTAATTATGTATAACAAAAAAAAAAATATCGTTAACTCATAAAAAAAAAACACCGTAAAATAGAAGTAACAATTAAAAATAAACGATAAAACTATTTCACTGCAATACGTTTCGGTTTTGGTTATAACTATTCTGAATTTACCAAAACTCGAATTATGTTATATCGATATATCACATTGTGTTAAAAATTTATATGGTTATTTTAATAGTAATCGATTCTAAATCTTATATTCTATTCAATAAGGTTGAAAATTGTTTTTATTCTTTGTTTTACTGAAGATTCGTAAAAATTGAGAGTATTATGGAATTTTCGTATTTATTACTATATGATAAAGGTTAAATTGCTATGCGTTTTTGTGTTTAAATGTAGGTTATGCCGAAGTAAGGCTCGTGCGTTCAATCAATTATGATCGTATTCGATTTTTTCGATTGTAATCGATAATTGTGCGCAGCTGTAATTTCTCTTTGGTATATGTCATTGTTCTTAATACTTTTGAGTATTTCGAGTTAAATTTTGCATTAAATTTAGAGAAAATACTTATTATTGTAATAATAAAATTGTATTTTGCATATCTTCTCATATGTTATGTTTGTATAATTATTATTGTATTAATTTAATATGAAAATTTATTTAAATATGTTATTATTTATATATAATATGATTATCACTTAGTCCGTATGAAATTTTGTTTCTTTACATCGCAAAAATCATTCTACAATTGTAAAAGAATGCAAAATCTGCAATAAACATGTCTAACAAGCTTAAAATAGTGTGAATCCAGACCAAACGCGAAACACCCCCCGGGTCTTAACGCCGTAAATAACCAAGATATGAAGATGTCGAACACCATAATGAAGTGTCAAAATATACTCATTGATTGCTAAAGTACTAAATCCTCACCTTTAGGGTTGTTTAAATCATCCGAGCTGATTGTACGAAGTTGCTAGAATGGAATAGATAGTCTGTGCTTTGACAGCTTTGAAGTATTTATAATCTGTGGTCAGTTTTGTATGGCCAGTGATGTTTTTTGATTTTGTAGATATACCACGGCGTTCAGTTACGCAATTCAGTTTGTCAATGTAGAAATATACTCATCGATTGTTCGAGTAAAAGTTAAAATTTAAATGATGGATGATAAGCATCATGATGTTGTTTAGAACATAGAACATAGATAGGCTGTTGATGTTTTTATCTAGTGCTTAGATAGTTTTTTTATAAATTAGTTTTAATTTTGTGTATTTATGGCTATTTACGGAAGGTTATAGGTACACTAAACAAACCTTTTGGTAATTTATTTATTTTTTAATTATCATATTTAATAGAAACGATATTTAGTTTTTTAATACATAAATATCTCATTTGATTGTAAATCCAGACCTTTTGGGAATTCCGGGATACATATTGGCTTATATATGTTGCTTCACAACCCTGTCTATCTTTCAGCGATAGCTCTATAAAAATCGGTTCTGATGTTTTGTAGATTAGCCTGGACAAGTAGAAAGACGTCTATCTTTACAAAAAAATAAAAAATGTTTGTATTTTAGAATAGTAGTTATGCTCTTGAAAAAGTACAGTTTTTGAAATCACAGACACTTAAATTTTTTTTCAAACATTTTTTTATGTTTTCTTAATCGCCTTAAGCCAAATAAATAAACCTAAATAATACGAAATTATATCCAAAAACGTAATGAAGCTTCCTTTTTAATAATATATTTTAATTTTCGCCACCTGTTTCTTAATTTCTGACATTCGCATTTCGAAATACCATCTTGAAATGTCGTTCAGTGTCAGCTGTCTCAGTTTTATCAATATTTTTTTTATATATTTATGTGATTACACGACAATTTAACGAAGTTATGTTCAGTGCAGTTTGAAAATGCGGGCGGTGGTTGTGGGTTCATTGTTCAAATTCAAATAATTTTATATAAAATGTACACTAAAGTTAATTCTTCAGACCTGAGAAGAACCGGTGCAAGAAACTCAACGGGATCTGTTCTTTAAAATCAATTTTATACAAATACATATTTAATTATTTGACAATGATACCTTTGAAACAGACCGAAGCGAGATTTTCGTTCCCGAAGCGTGTTATCATTTATAAAACACAAATTTCAAAGTAACATTTAACACACAAACGTCTTTTCACAATTTTTTTTATGTATTTTTTTTTTGGATTTTCCCATAAAAGAATTACAGATTCGATGAAATCGAGGTACAGGTGCACTAAGCCTATTTCTGGTATTAATATTATGAACATCACCAATTTTGGTGTCAGAAGTGAAGAGTACGAGGATAGACTGTCCTAATAGGTTCCGTCTTTCGTTCACGCTATACGCGTGAAGCTAAAAAAAAGAAAAAAGAATCCTCGTATCTTACAATATCCCTAGGCTAGGCAAAGTGAAATAGAATTGTACCATTCTACATTCTATTTCTGTAAAATTATCGAAACAACAATCAGCAGCTTAAGCACAGCTCTTTAATAGACCAGGGGGCTGTAGGGAAATTAGAATTTCTTTATGTTAATTTGTATTAGCTATATAAAACAAAAAGTCGTCGTATAAAAAATTAAGAACGGCAAACTGGAAAAGATTTTCAGTACAAATCTTTTAGAAATGTCCAATAAAAATCTGTCAATTAATATTAAAAACAGTTCACTCTTAGACTATTTTACAGATACAAATAATACAAACAATTTGAATCAATTAAACCATTTTTTAATAGTTAGTCTCTGAAATAAATTCAAACACTAACTAGATCATTCATACAAGAGATTTTTATAATAGAAAGAATTATTCATATTTATCCATATTTACACATGTATGGACAAGATCAGAGAGTCTGCCAGTTATAAATAAAACTTAATAAAACGAAAATAATTTTGACAAGAAATAAAAAAAAATCATATTCTTTATAAATGAACATTTTTAGTTAGATATTTAAATTCTAACTGAAAAGGGTCATCTATAAAGAACCACGAAATCTCGCACAATATTTTAAGAAATAGTTTTTATATCGCTTTATTCTGTGGAACTTGTCATATTTCGGATTCGTTCTAATTTTTCATCGTCCGGTCGGATGATATACGACATTCTTGTGAGTTCGATCCAAAAAGAGGGTAACTAACTAAGTTCTTGTCATTTTTTAGGATTATACAAGACTTTAAGTTTCACCACTCATCAAACTCAAAATTCAGCGGAAAGCGTGTAATTTTGCTAACCCGCTATGCGGGAAAGAGTGTGAAGCTATTAATATTCTATATCCAAAGTATTAAAAGAAAATTTAATGTTTTGAATGAGTTTCGCGCTTCGGTAGTTTTATATTTCCAATTATCTCGCTTTTACAATTGACTTTTATGTATGTATGTATTTTACGCTACAATTTAGAAAGTTTATATAAAATCAGTTTAGTTTTCTATCATAAAATTTTTATGAGTATTCTCTAATAAGTCATTCAAGATTTTTGTTGTTGTTGTAGTTGTAGCTTCACGTTGTATCCTACAAAACGCAGGCTAGTTTGAGGGTGCCTAGAACCTAGTGTTAAGACACTCTGTTCCCATTAAGCCACTTCTGTTCCCTACTTGCCGCTGAATCCCGGCTTTGTGTGTTAATTGGAGGACGTCAACTCCACCCTTTGCCTCATTACCAGAAGCAGAAAATGAAAATATTAAATGTTTCATATCATTGAATGAAAATTGAACTTACAACCATCGCCCTTACACCCTTATACCTATCAACGGGCAAAGACGGTCTTAAAATTATTTAACTATTACATTTTACGACAGGATTAACAGTCCGGAAACATTTAAATTTTACAGGGCTCCTTAGAATGATTGAATTGGTTGAAAACAGGACTCGACTGTTAATCTTTTTATTTTTGAGGTAATTTTAGACTATTAATTTTGTTTGGGCATTTTCGTTCTCTATGCGGTCGTATTTAACAGAAATAATAAAATAAAACGATTTATTTTATTTACAAATTATCAGGGCATTGTGAAAATTCAGCGTAAAGTTTTATTTCTCTAACATATATTAGAATAAATATGTTCAAATAATTATTAAGCGACCGAAGCTGTAAAATGACTTATCAATTAAACACAAACACTATCATTAGTGACACGAGACTCTAATTAAAAAAATATATATTTATATATATATATCAACAGAAAATTGTGTCCATACATATTTCACTTTGACATCCGATCGGTCAGATTCCAAGCGAAGTCAATTAAACAGCAGCGAGATAAAATTAAGCCTTAATTAAAACTCCATAATGTTTAAACAAAACAAAAATATATAAAATAAACAAAATAAAAATAAAAAAGTAAAATGAGGTAGCACAGGCGTAAAACCATTTTGTCAACAATATCGCGCTCCGTGACCGGTCTCTCTCTCTCTTTTTTCTCTTGTTTTCATTATTTTGTTTTATTGTTTTTGTTTTAGTGTAGTTTTATCAATGAGCGGTCGCTGGCGGCTAGTGATAAATATCGAATAAACACATTCCGTTAATTGCCTAAATTCTCGATTCTGTAATGAGATATCGATTTTAAATTCGAATTGTATAAATTATTTTTTTTGGTTACGTTGAGGACTTTTGCGTGTGATTAAAGTGATTTATATTTAAAATATTTGTGTTTAAATGAAAAGTGTTTAATGCTTACAATGGTAACGCGATCAAATTTTGGCAAATATGTAATATTTTTATTTAAAACCGTATTATCCTCAATTTTAGTTCCCGAATCTTCCTTTCAATTTTTGTAAATGCATGTTGAGAATCGAAACTAAACGCAGCCTTTGTCGAGGAGTTTTAATTAATATATTATAATAATTGTCACAAGCGGGAATTAAACCCAGAAACATCGTTAACTAATACTAATTGCTGCTTCCATGCTTTTATATCATGGTAATTTCGTATTAAAATTTAAATAAGTAGAGATTGACAAATAAATATATTTTCCTCACGTTTCCTTTAAATCTAGTTAATAAAGTGCTACTTCTATTAGGCTATAATGTAATGAAGATAACTAAATTAGACTGTAAACTTGAATTATTTTACATATATTGGTAATAGCTTAAATACAAGACCTAGTACTTAACGTAGACCTAAAAAAAGAGGAATTTGGATATATATTTTTTTCTTATGATACACTTTTTTTTAATTACATAATACATTAATGTGAGATTATGGGACAAGATCAATATTAACAAAATTGAGATCTAAGTGACTGCCTAGTTTTATATATAATTAATAAATTTACGTCAAAGGCTTTTCGAAATGACCGTTTGGCCCCGTCGTGAAAAATATTCCTATAAAATATATAAATAAAAGTTTCCTAGGGCTGTCATGGCACAGCATCATTGATTATAAGTGAAACTATTCGATTCTTAATGCAGAAAATGGACAATTTCTTCACTCCAGTGATAAGCGGAGCGTTGAGTTACGCCACTCATTACGTAAATTACATGCAGAACGGAGTGTCTACTGGGTTCCCGCTACACGAATATATGCGGGATATAGCGTTAAATTAAAAATATATCGAACTGTCTATACATTCCTAACTCTACGTCGAATGTCTCACTCATTGCCCGCCACAGTCATAAATCCAGTCTCTCATTTGAATGCGATTGTGATCCTCGCAACTACGCTTATAACATTCTGTTGAGTTTTAATAGTAGTTTGTTTAGTTGTATTTATCTTTATATTTTGTGTTGGTGATATCGTTATTTCTTTGAATGGAAGATTTTTGTTGAAAATACTGTTATATGAGTTCCGTACTTCAAGAGGTAGAAACGGAACTCTTATAAGATCACATTGCTTAAAGTCCTTTAAAGTACAGAAAAAAAATAAACTTCTAAATCAACGCAGTCAAAAGATACAAGCATTTATGTATCGAGGTGGTTGCATTTTGTATGAAATTATCAAATAATGTAGGTATCCATTTCTCATGGACCTACAGTTATGAAATTTAGCAAGAAGTGAGACCTTACAATACAAATAAAGGAAAAAATCTAACATCATATCCCGCGCTTAGCGGGATAGGCAGAGGGAAGCTGGGGAACTAGTGTTCAGATATTCCGTTTCCATTAAGGCAGTTCCGTTCCCCAGTTTCAGCGAAATTTTGGTGGCATTATCGATTGGTAGAACTCAACACGTTACCAGAGCGAGGATATGAGAATATTATAAATTTCTTTTCCTCGAGTAGAGATCGATCCCACAACGTGTCGCGTTTACAGTCGCAAGTTTGCAAGACTGGCGTCGAACGTCAACGTTTTGTGTTATTGTGCATCTATAATTCTATCATTCTATACCATTCCATCACCAGAATGGGAGTTACATTCACATCTGTCGCGTTTATGATTAGACGCTGTGGAACTGCATCACCACGGCCTCATCTTATTAATCGTGTAAAAAATAAAGCCAATTTTTATATAAAACTCACGCATACAATCGTATTCAATTAGCTTAAAAACTGTTAAATCGTGTAACGCTTCAGTTTCGATCATTTCGTTTCGACGGACCGTGTAATGCGATTTTTTATCGACTTTCTATTTTGTCTTATTTATTGTCAATTCGATTATTTATCGATTTTATATTTTTGCAGAATGACTGTCGGATGTCGAATATTCTAGTAAGGAATTCGATATTCGTTCTTCGTAATTGGTAGTGTTTTTTTTTTGTATTTAAAAATAACAGGTAATTTAATTTGACAAACTGCGGCGTTGAGTTCCATCTTTCAATACAAATGTGTGAAATAAGAGGGAGAGGGTAGCACGGATCGTATATTAGGTTACTCAAAGTTCTTTGTGCTTAATTTTTATGTGAAGCCTTTCTGAAGCCTCTTTATTCTGTTTCCTTCCCTTTATAACTTTCCTTCTATTACATTAATAGAAGGAAAATTAACTCAAATATATTTTGAAATATTTTCTTTAATTTTTCTTCATTATATCATAAATATGAATATAAAATGCGCTATTATAGTAAAAATTTTGTACATTTTCTAAAAATATATTAATTAGTTTTTAAGGAAACATACTTGAACAGACTATGAAAGTAAGACTAGCACAGTCATGTGCATCTTTTTAATAATTTTATTATATGTACAGCATTTATTTCACTTTCTACATCAAGCTTGAGATAAATCTGATATATATTTTTCTACTGTTTGTAAGATCTATGTCAGGAGATAGGATCTGTACCGCTACTATGTTTGTGATACGATAATCGATATCGAACGCGTGACGTATTTTGATACATTTTCGTGTTATAGGATATGCATTTGAAATTAAAAACTTTATGAATTATAGACAGACCTTTTCATTTTATTTATATATGTAGATTCTTAAAACCTATAAGAAAATATTAATATTCTTAAGCTTATTTCATAAAAGCGTTACATATTTATGCATAAAATTTTTATACTGTTCAACACATTTCACTTCACTTATCAAAACTTAATCAAGAAAGTTCTGTAACGTCACCGCTGCAGTAACGTATTGTAAAATTTTCGACAGCATTTGTAGTAGAGTCCGTTACGCTATATGCAGTTAACGCTGTTAATAACGTGAGAGTTAGGAAAGTTGTATGCGCTTGTACTACACGTCTTCAATAAATTGCTTAAATGGTAAAAGTTGATAGAAATTAAGACATTGCATGCAATCTCCGCCAATGATGGCGGAACTCAACGCCGCTCTTTGCAACTTTACATTTCATTTCCTCGAGTGGGAATTGAACCCACAGCCGTCTCTATTACATTCGCATCCTTGTGCTGCTGTGGCAGGACGGCCATTCAATGGTATATTTTGAAGATTTTTTTCAAATTTACCTTATACTTTACAAATATACATCTTCCCGCGTTTTCCCGCATAGCAAAGTAGGCAGAAGTAATATAGTGTAGTGATCAAAACAATATGTTTCTAATTTATCGCCAAATTTTTGAGAAATGTCGTGTTGAGTAGCGATCATTTAATCAGTAAGTAATAAATAAGTAGCGTAAATACACTACTTAATTATACTTGACTGACAAGACTGACATTTTATAAGACTAATATATTATTCTAATTTTAATATATATTCAAGCGAATTAAAATTAACATTTTATTCAAGCAATGTAAAGTTAAAACCATATTTTTAACTTACATTATATCCCATATATAGTAGAGGCAGAAGAAGCCTAGTTCGTGTTTTCTATTTACCGCCTCCTATTTTTTGAAAAGTTGCTTGTTGAGAAGCAGAACTCAAAACTTTTAAGCCGCTCTGAAGAGCTTCATCATAATAAAAAATATATATGTTTTTAAAAATATGGTTTGTTTTGTACTAATATAGAATAAAAAGTAGTTAGTTGCATAGAAATAATGTTTCATGTTAATTTATATGTGAACTGACAGCCGCGACAGTTTCAACGGTGACTTATGTGATTATTCAAATGAGACCGATGCCTAGTTATAATATTGCTTAATTAGGTTAAGTTTAGGTATAGTTTTATATACAATTAGGGGTTAGTTTTATTTTATTTTATTTAAAATACGCAAAAAAATCCTGTGATTAAATTAATTTGTGTATTTTCCATATATTTGAGTAATTAAATATCTATATGAAAGGATTGTACATGATAACTTTTAATTCAACTTTCATTTGGAAAGTACACATATTACAGATATATTATAAAAAATAAATTAGTTTGTGTTGTGACATAAAACTGATGAGGCCGTCTTGGGCAAAAACATGCGATTGTGAACTCAACACGCAATTCCTCAAGAATTCGGCGGAAAATAAGAAACGGAGTGTCTTAATGGTAAAAAGAGAAGAGGTACCCAGGTTCGATATACCTACCCTGCTATGAGCAAAAACAGAGATAAAAATTTACTACTTATAAAAAATGTTTACTAAACTACACTCTATGGATTTTTTTTTCAAAAAAAAAAATAAATCAACATCCTTATATATTTTTATTATCCTCATACATTATGTTTCGTTATAATTAACATTACATTATGAATTTTGACATACAAATGAGGTTAACATAAGTAATAAAATATTAACTTGGCACTACCTTGTAGGCAGCGCCCTCTAGGGTGTGTTTATTCATCCTTTGTTTACTATGCAACCGCATTTATTTTGAAAATTAAAATTTCTTTTTAAAATTATATATTAGTGGTAACATTGAAATTGTAGTCGATTCGATTCCTGTATCGAAAGAATTACAGACATTAAAGTATTATATAAATAAATAAAATATTAAAGATCTGAGGCCTTCGCCCTCTGAGTCCCATACGAGGGGTGGAATTTTTGCTATTTTCTCGCTCGTTATTTATTCATGATGGCAATCATTGTTATTATTTACTATACAAAGCAATTTTTTCCTTCTTTAAGGAAGTTCTTTCGTTTAGCCTGTGCTAAATTCAATATTTTTACATTAAAAAATCCTACTTAAAGGATCGAAAACATTTTTTTTAGCAAAAATTTATATGTATTTTATCTTAATTCACTGCTATATGAATAAACACTAATCCATCCAACTAATATAATAACTATATTAATCCTTGAACATTGTAAACCTGCGCCAGCTTTTATTTAACACGCAGCTTTTTACTCCATTCACTGAAAACTGAAAGCTACACAAACAAGTCTTATATTTACGAAAATATCGTTCCCAATTTGGTTTTAACGAAATTTACGTGGACACGACGTCGCCGCTTGGAATTACTATGAGTTGATAAAAAATGTACTTCTAAAATATTCTTGCTTACAATATACACAAATAGTCGTACTACGTCTATTTTACAAGTTTTGCGAGCAAAAATATATAAAAGTACAAAAGTTTAATTTATTTAATGTCTAAGGAGTATAGATAATCATACTAAAATGATTAACCAATGGACGCTAAACATATTTTTTAGCTTCACGCTGTATCTCGCACTGTAAGTGAGGAATGATAGTATATCATGTATGTACAGGATACAGCGTGAAGCTAAAAAAACGCTTTTAGGATGAGTAGGTTCAAATCCGGTTACAGTAATTTAATTACATGTTTTTTAAATAGAATTTTTTTCCTAACTACTTTTTTATTTTTTTTTCAGTATTATAACTTGCCAAGTTATAATACTGAAAAAAAATTAAAAAATCCAAAACACACAACTTTAAAAGCTCAAAGCTCAGTATCAGCAGCTCGACATTATTATTTTCACTTTTACGTACATACGCCCGGGTCACTGCCGAAATTCAGTCACGCGATCCACCCATCAACGTTTCTACCCCCGAAGTAGACTCGGCGAATTTTATAAACTACCCTCCGTTTCGTTATTTCGAACCCCCTGTATATAAGCGCCCCTAAACCTTTTTATGCCATTGGCTGCTTGTAAAAAAGGATATTTTACGATGCAATTTTATTGCTGTGATTTTTTATAATAGTATTGATATAGAATGAAGCATTCTGTCTCGTATAGTTTAATGAAATATAGAAATTTTGTCTTGATGGGTTTAAAAAATAAAGTAAAATCGATGAACTGTTTATACTAACTTAATTTGACTGTATGAATTAACTGCTAATTAGAGATCGTTGTGGTGCCGTAGACGCCGCGTAGGCTTTGTTTGTGGGTTCGATAACCTCTCAGATTGTTTTCAATGTTTTTTTTTGTCATTTGGGAAATTTTAAACCCTATATCGAGTTCCTGTACTTAAAATGTACGGAGTATCTTAACATTACGTTTTCTCGTCCTTCCCTGCTATATGAATGATACCGTGTAGAGTTATAATTTATATATTATTAGTCTTTTATAAACAGAATTTATTAATTTTCTTCTAATAGTATACAATTTTAAAATTCAAAGGATCTCTTATACGGTGGTAACGAAATATTTTTATATTTTATAAGACCGAAGCGCTTGGCGGGCGGGTGGTACCGCCCCTTTCTATTATACAGAATGTCTCTTTACCTATATATAGTATGGCTATATATTTTTAGATATTTTTGCAATAAAAGCATAATATTTGCAAGCATATAACAAGAAATTAGTGTTGTTAAAGTGAATTTAGTTCATTGGGTTTCCCGCATCTCGAGATATTGGTATATTTACCAGAAGCGAGGATATAAAAATAAATTTAACATATTTTTCCATTGCGAGAACATCGAACCCGTAACCAGTGCTCATCAAAATAATTAATAATATTTTTGGATATTTAAAATAAATAGTTTTATTACATATATGTTACACATAGCAGGGTAGTCAGAGAAAACCTGGAGACCTACTGTTTTCAAATCAAATAGTTAAAAAAAAAATACTCAAAAGTAACAGGCTGTATAACTAATCGATATACGTCTTAGCAAGTTTACGTTGAACTCATTAAACGATACCAACCTGTAGTGTAACCGCCACTCGCTTTGAAACCGTAAATATTATGTTAATTGTTATAACTCTGCTTAGCTGGTAATGTGGTTAGTTCTAAATGTGGATGTCAAAGGTTTTTTATGGAAATCTATATTTTTTAGAAGGCACAAGGTTGTGATTGTGACGCAACGGTTGTGGGTTCGATCCCCACTCGAGGAGTTGAAATATTTATTTACGTTTGTATTTCCATTTCTTCACTCTGGTGGCGAGACAAAGCGCGGCGTAGACTTCTGCCACTCAACACGCAATGCCTCCAAAATTCGATAGAAAGTAGGGAATGAAGTGTCTTAATACGAGGTTCACTCTGTCTACCCTGCTGTGTGCGGGACACTGTTGTCATACAATAAATGTTACAAGCAATAAATAACGGCGTTATAATTATTATTTAATAAATATTTACATAATAACTATTGGGAGTAAATGGCAAAGTGAATAAAAAATATTTTGAAAATTTATTTCTGGCGAAATGAATAAAGAATTCTTTTTCTCCTTCTTCAGTTTTCTAACTAATTTTTATACTGAAAAATACTGCAAGAAATGGGGAATAGAAGTGACTCAATGGGAACGGAGTGTCTTAATATTGGAATACCATGTTCTCTATTCTTATACGGGTATATGTGCGGGTTACAGCATGAATTTGAAAAATAATCGCTACAGATCCTGAATTAAATTAGGACTCTGTTTTCCACTCCGCCACCCATTTCCAATACAATGCGAATTGAGTTATTGAGAAACGTTTTATCATACTTCCCGATGGGAATCGAACCCACAATCCCCACCTTAAAACCTTTTTCAGTCTTATCATAATTCACAATTAACAACCACCGAAGTGCGACCGAATAGAAAATATATCGTGAAACAGCTTTATAAAAACAATATGTAATCCCTTAGACGGCATGAGTAAACACCGGCACCACTCAATCCGCTGTTCCTAATAAAAATTCATATTAAAATATAATTTTGCGTGCGCCCGTGAGTCAGCCACGAATATAATTGATCTGATAACGGGCAACTAAAACACCTTTTAAGTTTATAAAACTAGTACTTGCATACAGTTTTACTTCTGTTTTGGGTTATTTTATTGTTACTTCGGGAGTGGGTCTGTTAACAAGATAAATCACAGAAAATCGAACCTAAAACCACTTCCTTATAATACTTACGTACTGAACTATAACGTTTAAGAATTATTAATTTAAAAAAAAAAACTTCTAGCATGATGGATTGCCTCGCTTTGTTTCCCATAAACTGTTAGTAATAAAAAGACTAATTTGTCAAATCGATCGCCGCCGCCGCTGCCGCTAATAGTTTTTGAAATCTGCCTTACATCTGATAACCGCTGAGTGCCGGTAATGGTGCTTAGCTCTGTGGTACAATGGATGTGTATCGAGCATGGATGTGAGAAGGTCGCCAGTTCAACTGTTTTATTTTTACTTTTTTAGCTTTGTCTGCATCGCGCACGCTTCTGAGACATTCGAGACAGTATTCGGTATTCGAGACATTTGAGACATTCGAGGCATGTACAGTGGGAGAGCTCAACGTCGCGTTACGTCTTGTTGCGATAGCGGAGAAATGAAAATATTGATACTTATGGCAGTAAGAAAGTAATGGCTATATATTTGTAGTTTAAAGCTGAATCCCATATATAAAGGGTTGGTAGAGGAAACCTAGTGTTAAAAACAATCCGTTTTTTAATTTTGCCCCAGTTTTCAAGACATTGTGCGGGAAATGAAAATAACAATACTTGTTTAGAAGTATCCCAAGAATTATTATTAGGTTTCTAAATAAAACGTATAAAATACTAGTATTGTTTTATATATATAGTAGTGAGAAGTTTTATAATAAATAGCACTTTCTTTAAAAATTTAAAATAAAATCACAATGAATTTTCTAAAAGCGGAAATCAAACTCACAATTGACCCGTTTAGAGCCAGCCACTTTACTGCCGCGCTACAACGAGACACACACAAACTTACATATACACCGTAAATCAATATACACAATTAATCTCCAACAAAACTACCCCCATAAATTAAAACCAAACAAAATTACCTTAAAGCAATTTTTCCCTGTTACGTTTCTACCTCTGAATTAGCATCGATCGATACTACTTCCGGCCGGTGCCTTACCCGGGCAGACACCGTGTAAACATTATGTACCTACTCGTAGGTATTCGACTTCCTTGTTATTTTTACTACCACAGATGACGAAAATTATAGGGATTTTATATATTTTATATCAGAATATTATGGTAGATCGAATCGACTTACATAATATGTGATAATATATAAGGGATGTAATATATTATCGCTATTTTCAAGACGAATAGCGACAGTTATATTTATATTGTTTTATATTGTCTTTCGTTACTGAGGGACTGTCAGTCCCTCAGTAACGAAAGGATATCGAACCCACACCCTGCCATGTTTACAGTCACTTGCTTGTACCCCTTAGACAATTGTTATGTATATTCAATTTAATTAAAAGGTAATTAAACTAAATTATCCATCAAGTGTAAAAAATTTTTTTTCAGTTTCTACTCAAGGGAATATTATGAATATAAATAATAATTTTATGTAAAAGAGGTAAAATTTATAATTTAGGCCATCGTGTCACAGTGGTATAACGTCGAACTACAAATGTATTGGTTGTGGGTTTAATTCTCCCTGGTGTTAAATTTCAAAACTAAATCTATGTTTTTCTTTTAATAAAGATATATTGTAGAAAAGGCATCTTAAGCAAATTTTTCTCATTCTCTCATATCTTTGTGTATAAAAAATCTTGACGACAAGACTATGCTATTACGTAGCTTTTTTCCTACAGTATTATCCACACTCTGTTCCCATGTGAACCATTGTCTCTCCAGCTTCTCTTTACCCTAAAGCTTAGGCCTCAAAACTCCTGAGCTAGTTCTTCATCCTCATTATAGCATCCGCGCATCCCATTCTTAAAATAGCATAACTAAAATAGATCTAAAACAAGTATTGCTTTTCAGTATAAACATAACAACGAGTTTTTAACATATGTAAATACAATAAAACACTAAGAATACTTCATAATTTACAGCTACCGGTACTGAGTAATATACGAGAGTATTTATATTTAACTTTAGGTAGGTAGTATATTATATGTGGGTAGATGTGGGTACCGCGTCCCGCAGCGTGGCGAAAACCTTACGATTCGTGAGACTTTGTAATCGATGCGAGAACAATCATTTTAATTGGAATTATCGATATTTTTTAAATATGTGTATGTAGGGTAGGACATTCGGTTGAGAAATATTTTAAGTGTACAGTTTTTTTTTCATAATTCTTATATATATATAGATTCAAAGTTTGACTGTTAGCGCGACTCGTTGTGGGTTCGATACCCATTCAAGAAAATGATATATTTATTAAAATGTACATTTTGATTTCTTTGCTCTGACGTCGAGTCAAAGCGCGGCCTTATTTTTTGAACGAAATGAAAATTTCGTCATATTGAATATGTCATTCTCCCGAGTCACAATCGAACCCACAACCGTTATTTATACTCCCACGCTTATACCACCACCACTTCACCCTAAAAAAAACCCTTAAAAATTATATATAATTTCTCGATATCTGTACAGCACGTCGTCGACCACGAGACCTGGACCACTATAAACCATATACCAATCGCCCCCCACTGTTTTTTATATTCGAATCTCGTTCAGAATAAAATTATAAAGAGCATTAATAACTCAGCAAATGATAAACGTTCTAGTAGCATATGCAAAGTGGTGTTTTTCTTACGATTTACAGTTCCAATTATCGATTAATCGAATATTGATTTGTTATCGATATCTAAGAATTAAATATGTATAATTGCTTGTTTGTTTAGTGTTGTTGTTGAAAATTGGGCGATTATAATTAAATTAGTTTCTTAAGTAAGACTAAACGTGGCGTTAGTTTTTGTCTCTCACACATTGTCATTAATTCGGATGGAAAGCGGAGAACGTAGTGTTTTGACACATATTCTCTTTAGGTATGCACTATGCTCAATGCCACTTTGTGCTTGCCCGCACATAGCATGGCAAAGGCAGGCAGAGGGAAAAGTTACTAGAGTGAAAATATTAAATATTAGATTCTCCTAATGAGAACGGAACCCACAACGGTTGCGATTATACTCCTGCGCCACAACTGCTTCGAATTTTGCCACAACGACGAAATCAAAATAATTACGTTGATCGGGCATCGAACCTACCACCACCGGACCCAATACCCCGCCATACCAACACGGCCGCAATATCACAATCAACTAAATCATTTCACTCAGGTAACTTAGAAATAAACAGCAATGTATAAAATTTCTTATTAATGTATGACCAAGCAGGCGCTGGTCTGTATTTAATGGTGTCAGCAAACTTTATTACGTTGTAGTATTAATAAATGAATTGAAATGAAGACCAGATTCATTGGAACGTAATTGATACTTTGGGTTCGATTCTCGCTACTATTGTTTTAACTTCTAACCGACTTCGATTAAAAAGTGAAATTTGCTCGCTACTCGATGATGTCCTTTTTACCGGAACACTGAGGTATAAATAATTAAATGTAGCTTCTCTTGAGCAACAATCGAACCTAGAACAAGAGCGATTATATTAAAAGGTTGTTACTTATACTTTTTTAATATTAGGATAAATACAACTCATGTATACGTAATTATCCAAGAAAAGGCACTGACAAAAATATTTTTAATTTACGCCCATAGGCGTAGAAATACATATATTGTACTAAATGATAGCTACAGTCTAGTCTCTCTAATGATAATATTTATAAACTAATAGGAAGAAAGGGGATTTTCTATACTACGTCTTAAAGTCTACGCGAACAAAATTGCGGGCGACGACTAGTTTAAACTACAAGGATATCAAAACGACATCATATAATTGTCCTTCTTGAGTAACTCTTGTCATAATTGTTGATAGGAATTTTTCTCACAGTATATTTTTCTTTTGTAAAATAGCCACAATTGTGTCATAAATTATATTACACATATTACAGTTAATAATATTTAAGAGAATTATTAAAATCGATTGAGAAAATTATCTATTTATAAGATATATATATATATAATATTATATAATTAGTTGTTATTTTTATTATTATGACATCTAGTGTTTTATTATGTTTGTATGGAGTGGAGAGAAGTAACGTTTTCAATCTGTACTTATAATATGAAGCTACTGAGTTTGTTTGGTTCTACACTCTAACCTCAGGAAGACTATGTACCATGACGTTAATCAGATAATTAACGTCATGCTGTCGCTGTACCTCGGAGTTATCTCGAACACTTAAAAACTGTCATGTTATGAATATTTTTTAATATATGAGATATTTTTTTTTGGCAATGGAAATTTGTTAAGATCTGCACCTCTACTTGTTGCATTACCATGAAACTTGGCAAGTATATGTAGGTTAGGTGATAATTCAATATTCAACTAAATTTAAACTCAAAAACTTTAGTCTACACCCAATGGTTTCGGATTCAAATCTCACAATATAGTGAAAACCAAAATTCCCACCCTTATAAAAAAACTTACACTATACAGTATAGACAAAAAAGAACCC
This sequence comes from Heliconius aoede, assembly GCA_037355905.1. Taxonomy (NCBI): domain Eukaryota; kingdom Metazoa; phylum Arthropoda; class Insecta; order Lepidoptera; family Nymphalidae; genus Heliconius; species Heliconius aoede. Next base: position 399,720 of record JBAIZZ010000130.1, read on the forward strand.
GCACTTACCTTGAAAATAGCTCTTAGTACGTAAATAACTGACAGACAGCCGCAAAATGGAGAGGCGGTCTAACTTGCTAAGTATATTCTGTTCAAAGGGCAGAAGTGACGCTAAAGTGTCCAGCTCAGCGTTGAGTCGCTCCCGGTGTCTCTTGCTCGGGTTGCTCTTGGTGACGCCGTCCTTGGATGGCGGCTTGATGCTGGGGACAAAAAAATACTGTTCATATGTATATATTTTATTGTTATATTGTTATCTTTCTCTTGACAAAGTTAAAATTAAAGAAAATCGAACGCGAAGAGTTAATGAAATATTAAAATTATTATATTCTTGTATTTAGCTTGACGCTATCCCGCAAATAGCAGTGTAGGCAGAAGAATCCTTGTTTTAAGACACCATTACTATTAAGACGTCTACGTTCCCCACCCTTTCTACTTTCTGCCGAATATTTTTCTAAAAAAACCTCATTCAACCTCGTTAACTATAGTACTCACGGAGACATGCCGTAAATAGGAGCTTATTATTATCTGTAATAATGAGCTTTACTTATTTATTCCACTATCGATTATAAATAATAAATCGTATTGGAATTAATTAGTAAATTGACATTTGCTGTTTGAATTTATGACGTTTGGTATAGTTTTGTTTCATTATTTATCTGAATTTAGATAGACTTTTGTATGGAGAGTGCGAATTTCAGATATCAATCAATCAATCAGCTACACGTGTTATCTCGCACACAGCAGGGCAGGGCAGTAGGCAGAGGGAACCTAGTGTTAAGATACTCCGTTCCCCACTTTCTGCCGAATTCTGGAGGCATTGCGTGTTGAGTGGCAGAACACAACGCCGCGTTTTGCCTCGACACCAGAGCGAAGAAATGGAAATATAAACGTAAATAAATTTTTCACTTTCAAGCGTAGGGATCGCTCCTTGTGTTGCTGCGCCACGATGGCCTCAATATTATATATATATATATAGTAATGGGTTATTGTTATTTTCACTTTGTATCCCCAAAAAAGCGGGAAGGTAGTGCTAAGACACTCACTTCTCTACTTTCCGCCCAAATGTAGAAACATTGCGTGTTCAGTACCGATACTCAGAGCTAGACAATGAAAATAATTTATTCGGAATGTCTTGACACTACGTCTATGAACGTGTTATATTATATTAACGTCACAAACTTTTAAACAATAAATTATTTCTTTCATACTACGTTTAACTACGCAATCGTATTGAATTCGTAGAATGGAAAATTTATAATGTATACAAAATCATTATAACGATATTATTATAATTTTTAAAGTGATCTATTTTAATTATCATTTATTACAATTTACATATAAAAAATATTTGTTTCTCTTAATTTACAGTTCACATATCGATTACGTGAATTTGTAAACGAAGTTTTAAAAAGTTATAGAGTTGACTGTGGCTTATCAAAAGTTTGTTAACAATTTTAACAATTTTGATTTTATTTAAAGCTATTCATACTGTCGCTGTATGCGGCACATGGCACTGTAGACAAAGGGATTTCCACGAGGCGAAAATTTTATAGAACTTTCACAACTTCCATAAAAAATAATGTTAAAATTAAAAATGAAATAAAAAAAATCATTTTAACTTGTTTTTTAACAATATTTTTTATGGAACTTCCACAATCTCTATAGCCTCCCTTATTAGACTTACGACTTACGATCAAACATTAGTCATTGCCGCCCGTCGTTTTTGTTGATTTATTCAAAGTATCAAACGTAACTTGCCTTTGATATCTTTCCGATACAAATTGTATTCACATATTATAACTTAATTCAAAATCTACCCTAACATATGCAGTATAAAGTTCAAATTTTAACACAACGTTTTACCGTTAAAATAAATCAATGACCGATTATTTCTATAAATTGTAACTCGATTAAGTTATAATCGATTTTCGATTATTTGGATGTGGTATCGAATTACCTAGTTACGTTAGTTTACGAGTTTTTATGTTGTTTTTCATTGAGGATCTAATGTTTTATCTTTTTCTTTTCTTTCTAGTTGTATGCTGTGTATATTATTAAATATTTAATTCCGCAAGTGGAAATAGAACCTACAACAGTCGCATTTCACTAGTCTCGTCTCTTCTAGTCTCTACCCTTTTGTTTCCTATTCAATAATGCGTGTTGGCCAATATTTATAAATACATTGAAACAAGAAACTTTGTACAGTGGCGCGGTAGTATAGCGACTCACTATTAACACGATGGCTAGGAGTTCGATTATAGCGATGGATTCCCAAGAATTATTTTCATTCGATCAGCAAGAAGCAATGTCTCGAAATAAGACTAGAGAATTTCGGGAAAAGAGTGCGTTAACATTACGTTTTCTCTGCTCACTGTGATATAGAAAAATGTAATAACAAAAAAAAAAAACATCGACCAGTGCATTTAACGGTTAAACTAATTGCAATAAACATAGCGTTTTGCAATAAAATCATTGGAACGTAACGCATCTACCTACAGCGAATGTCAAGAAATTATTATAAAAAAGAGAAAACAAGAATATGTGTTGATTTTCCTTATTCGATGAGGAAAAAAAATCTAAATTTTGTAATATTTTTTGTAAAGTTGTCTGAAAATATCCTTGTAATAATATATGAATATGAAATGTGACGATGGATGCTTGTTCTACATTCACTAAAATACTATTAAAGAGAGTTAACTCTCTTCAGATCTTATACATTTATTATTATTATTATTATTTATTAACTAAAATTTATGTAAATAATGTCTTTAATTTGGTTGTTATATAACAGTAAGTTTAAGCGGACGAAGCTCATTTGGCTTTGTATGCTTTCGTCTCTATTTTTTAATAAACTTAATTTGAAAAATAATATGAAGTTAATGAAACTGAATAAGATGTTATTCTAAACAAAGAGCATAGACCCGAATTACTTACTTTTAAGCTCTGAAGAGTTCCACTAGCACCTGACCCCATCATTAAACCAGCGTTGATATCATATTATTGTATTGTTATTATTACAAGTGGGTGAAATTAAAGTTTTTAGATTTTATTGCAAATCAACTTAATAAAAGGTGTTAAAAAAACAAGACGCGGCGTCGAATTCCGCTCTCGAACTTGAATGCCGGACCTTCGTTTCAGAAGATACCTTGTCACAAAACAGAAAATACCAGTCAAAATAATGACCTCACAGGTCACTGTACTAAATCTTAAGCGATTTTAAAATGAAACCGTTAAAGTAATTCAGGGCGATTTGAACAAAAGTTTAAATCGCATTTCTCATATTTAAGTATAATTTTTAACATCTAACGAATATATAAACGACGGCCATGTTATCGCAACATCTTAACTGAGTGCTACATTTTTATTTGGAAAAGTAAACATTTTAAAATGTGGAAGACTTATTGGTTTTCCACGTTGTGTCCCGCACATAGCCCAGTGCTAAGACACTCTGTTAACAATAAGACACTTCAATTTTCCACTTTTCGCCAAATTCTGTAGGTATTCCTCGTTTAGTGATGGAATTCAAGTCCACACTTTGACTCGTTACCAGAGCGTAACGTAAAATTAAAATACTAAATATTTTATTTTTATCGAGTGGGAAATATTTTATAATTTAAAAGCTGTTAATATTTCTACCGTAGACCGTCATAATGTTCATGGATACCATTGTCACACGGTCAAATGCAGTATTTACATTTTCAGGCTCTGGTAATGAGACAATAAGCGCGGTTGAGTTCTGCTTCTCAACACGTAATGTCTTGAAAATATTGCAGAAGGTGGAGGACGAAGTGTTTTAATACTCGGTTCCCCCGATCTACTCTGCTATATATGGGATACAGCATAAAGTTGTATTTTTTACAAATAGTTTTATCATTAAACTTCACAAAAGTGTTAAATTAGTATTATTAGAGATTTTCATGTGTAGACCTGCGTTTGATGAAATCTTTCATCATTTAATTGCAAATATACTACTTCATCAACTTAAAATTTCTACCTACATTCATTATTAACTATTAAAACAGTCCTATATTCAAAACGAACCTTTAATTACAACTAATTATTCAATATTTGACCTGTCAATTACCCATCATTGAATCTACCAGATAATTTATCAGCTTCTATCTATCTACCACATAAATAAATTGTAAATCCATAAAAAAAACTGTATAATGACATCCGTAGAAGGTGTTTTTACGTCAAAACAAGGAGTCGCGTGCCATCTCCGTAAGTATTATCAACAGAACAATTATAGCTGCAAGAGTCATTGACCAAGACGTGAATGGGTGTCGTGCTGACATGCGAGCACGCTAACGAAAATGAATCTTACTATAGACAGGTCACGAGTCAAGGGCCTTCAGGTTAGTTGCAGTTAAAACCTATAGTAGAGAAGGTAGTGTTAAGACACTACGTTGTATAGGGTCTGTCGAACTGTAGAGAATGGCTAGTGATTGGTAGAACTTAAAGAAAATAGTTTATTTTTTGAAAAATATCACTCGAATGGGTATTGAACCCACAACTGTCGCCGCTGCGTCACAATTTCTAAATGTTACGATGGTTGATAACATATACTACTTATTATACGACAATGTTTATATGTATTCTAGTCTTAATAGGAAAATTGAAAATCAAATAAAGAATCAGTTGGTAAAATTGAGACAGTCTTGGAAAAGTTGAACGAAAGTCGCCACTCAATACGCTTATCTCTTATTCTTATTCTTAAAATATATTACAATTTTTTTTAATAATTAATATGTATATATACATATATCCATACAATTCATGAAGTTAGTAACAAGTTCACATTTAACTGAGAAATTCCGATCTAATAAGACAAAGTATGGCGTTCCGCTACTTGTCACGCAATATCTTTATATGCGGGGAAAGTTATAAACAGACTTGTGTACATTCTTCATGCTTACCACGTGAAATGCGGGAAAAGGATAAATATACAGGATTAATATTAGTTTTGTCGTTGTGGTTATGGGTTCGATGCCCATTCAGTGAATAATATTGTCTCAACTTAGAGAGGCAAGTGAAAATTAGAGGGTCTTAAAGCGGATAAAAATATTAATTACAGCATGCTAGACTGCTAATATTGTTATTAATATAAAATACCTTTCGAAATAATAATACATAAAGAAGAAAACATCAATGATTAATTTGTAAACTAGAATTTTGGTAAAAGCTCATTACACACATAGTACGCGTAGCTTATATTAAAATAATCGTTTTATTGTCCCATTAAACAAAAACATAGGATACCACTATAACATCATCAGATCACCTAAAACTTATTTTTTAGTTGTTTTTTCACAACAAACCTCCAAAACGAGATGAAAACAAAAACTGGACGGTTACGTCACACACCCTGTATTTACAAATGTACGCGTCATGTGTGGCACATGTAATTATAATCGTATTAGTTAGGTCAACGAACTAAGGGTTAAGGCCGTTCGAGAAAATAATATTTTGTAATGTTAGCTTTGGATCGGAAGAAGGAACGATACAATGATTTATGGAGGGTCCCTCAAGGATGTGCTTTAGGTGCTGTGTTGTTAATCAAAGTTGTGTTATTGATTGTAACTGAACAATGGAAGTTTCGATATTTCTGTAGATTTGTATAAAAAATAACTAGATTAATGTGAAACCGTCCGTCCTGGTGAATTCTGTTAACTTCGTCACTGGAGAGAATGATAAAATTTAATTTAGTTACATTACCCCGTTCTATTAGAAATTAGAAATGGACTATTGTAGCTCTTGGTTATCTCTGCTTACTCTCTCTGCATCTGATATAAGGGGAAAACAGGGATGCTAACTTACGTATTTATCATATTATTAGGCTGGTCGTGGCGCAGTGGTACAAATTGTGCTGCATAATCGACTGGTTGCGGGTTCGATTCCCACTCGAGGAAAGAAAATATTTATTTATGTTTTCATTTCTTCGCTCTGGTAAAGTCAGCCGTGTGGTCCCGGCTTAGAATAGGATCACCCTGGTACTGTCGGTGTCGTAAGAGGCGACTAAAGTACGTGTGGAAGAGTCACGTCGCCAGTAATGGCAACACGCATGGGCAGACTCGACCGGATTTAATACCACCCCCGGCATTTAAAACCGGCGTGAAGTAGTGGCCCTTGCCACTGCGTTTCGCATTAGGTAATGCCGGGCCCCGGTGCCCTTCATCTTCACCTTAAAGGCTGGCAACGCACCTGTGGCTCCTCTGGTGTTGCATGGGGTCGTGGGCGGCGGTGATCACTTACCATCAGGTGACCCGAACGCTCGTTTGCCTTGTCCTCTCCCATAAAAAAAAAAAAAAAAAAAAAATATTAATATATAAACGTAGTAGTCAAATGCGATAAACCATCGTATATCCAAACAAATACTTGAACAGTCAAGTACTAACACAAACAACGATTATTAAATAATAAATAGACGTAATTAGTTACGTAATAATTGTAAATTGTAGGGAAATTGACGGGTAAACGCAAAAACTGTGAATATAATCAACTAAGCAATTATTACTCTAGACAATAGCTATGGAATGCTAATAAGAAATAATCGGTTAAAAAGATGAGTAAAATATGTAAAATTACAATAATTCAATCTTTTGTGGATGTTAATTTTGATAGCTCTCCTCTTCCATTGAAGAGTCCTATGAAAATCATTCGATCGCTGTAGATATCGGATCTCCCAAGTGGAAATCGAACTTACAAACGTCGCAGACAGTCATACGCCTGTGCGCATGCGTCCTATCTATACTTAGTAAAGGAATAACACTTAAAAATATAAAAAATGGTATAATTATAGTGCACTGCAAACACTTCTTTAAATGAGTTGAAACGAAGGACAATAAAGAAAAAAAAAATGAAATAAAGACAAAAAGTAAAATAATTAACTACTATTTATTTCAATTTATCCAATTTCACCTTATCAGACTTATAGCTGGTGTGGGCAAGATACAGGTGTTTACAATTTCCTTTTCTGTCAATATGACTTTGATCACTGCGTAAATAGATCATTCGCAAATAAATTTAAAGGTGTTGGCGAAAAATAATAAAGAACTGATGGTTTATTCGATCAATACATCAAATTAATTGGGACATTTCTTTTTTGCAGAGTGAAGAAGCTAGTTCCTTTGTAGGTGTGCACTGTGCAGATCATTATGCAGAAGATTTATTTGTTCTAGAAATAAGTAAAAAATAGTAGAAAAAAGTCGATACAGTAAACGTTGTTATTCTTATAGTCCATATAAATTGTAAAATGGAGAAAAAAATATGCTGTTGTTAAAATGTGTGTTCACTGTCCTTAGAGAATGATTATAATTATGATTATATTTATAATATATGTCTCATATGTATATGCATATCTCTATCTTCTATCATTGGCGAGACGAAGTGCAGCGTTGAGTTCCGCTCTGTTGAATTTTACTAAGTGAGTACATACTGGTGAAAGAAAATAAGGAAATAATACAAAGAAATATTAAGTAAATATAAAAAGGAAATATATTAATAATGACAAAAAAGTATTTTATCACACAATACAGCTTTTTTTCAAGGTGTGGGTTAAATAGCTGACCTTGTGCATGAAGTTCTGGGAAAATCTAACGGTATTGTTGTCCATATTCCTGTACACAACAAAAAATAACCTTCTGAAGCACTTAAGTAAACGAATATAAGAGTTCAGGGTGAGGCTGATAATTTGCTGAATTATGAGCAAAGTAACAAAGAATATAATATATTAAACTTTACATCTTATAAGTAAAAAAAAAATAAATACATTTTGAATATATTAATAATATAAATAAAAATCAATTCTTTTAATAAGAACAAAAGCAAACTGAAATCTAAATACCAGCATCAGCATAGGATTCTGTGAAAATTCACCTCCACACAACGACCTAACTAACAATAAAACAGACAGACAAAAATAAGCTCTACATCAGCATATACACAACGTCCATTTTAATATAATCAAATGAATTATGTTCATACATCGCTGGGCATGTGTGTCAAGCAAAATTAAGTATGCCAATATCATAAGTGTTATCGCTTCATTGCGCTTAGCCTTCGTTTGAATAACTGTTTTCCGTCGATTTTTCTCGTATAATTTACACACATTTCTATTCTGCACAAGGCTGTGATCGGGGAAGCCGATCGTCACTCTGAATGAAGTTATTTTCTTGATTTGAAAATTATCATGTTCATAGATTAGTCATAGAAAATGATGTGTGGTGAAGAACTGATGAACTGAAGACCTAGGCGGAGTAAATGAAAAGTAGGATTTTGGCGTAATGATGGGCCGACAATTAGAAAAGCAAACAGCAGAATTTTGATTGAAAAAAATTAGTTATAAGATACCAGTCGTGGCAGAGAACGCGACAGGTTGCGGGTTCGATTACCGAAATGAAATATTTTATATATTTAATTTCTCCGCTTTGGTGACGAGGCAAAACTCGGTGTTAAGTTCCGATACTCAAAACGCAATGTCTCCTAAATTTGAGGGAATGTGGGCCACGTAAGTGTTTTATATAGAGCGGAGTGGCTTCTCACTATATTTCTAGATACTTTGTGCCTACCTTGCTCTGAGTAGGATTCATATTACACATAGTAACACAGGTAAATTTTTACACGTACAGTAGAAATCTAGTCAGTCACAAATAATTAAAATACAATTTTAACCAACAAACTTCATTTCCGGCCAGTAGTATAGAGCCTTTGCAGACAATTTTTCTGTTCAAAGTGAACAAGTTCAACAATAATTTCAGCAGTCTACCCCAGCCCTAGACCCAGGTCCCAGGTTCCAGGTCACCCATTACATGTTGTGTAATAGCGACTGATTGCCGCAAATCATTGCAATTGTCATCAATTGCGCAGTTTATCATTGTGAGTGAAACCAGACGCGGTCTTCGCTATTATAGTTATTTTATGCGAGATTATGCTAATAGGCTGAGCTTGTAACTAGAAAAATGTTGGAAAAACATGAATTTTCCGAATTTTGCCTGGAATTCGATAAAACATTGGCTTGAGGTCAGTCATGGTGGCGTGTTACTGTAGACACGGTTGTGGGTTCAATTTCTACTTAAAGAAATTCAATATCTTCATTTCCCCTCTCTGATGATGATGCCGTGCTTTGAATTATTTTCAAAGCGCGGATTACCTATCTTCCGTTTTAAGTGCTGACCATCCAACTCTTCAATCTACCATGCTATATGTGGGATACAGCGTGACATTACAAAATCTTGTTACATTATACATTTGACTTACTTATTCAACTAAATATAATTCAATTAAAAGTACAAAATAAAACAATCGTACTCACTAAAGCGTTACTTAAAGGCACTTCCATACAATACATCAGTCCCTTGCCAATAAAGCAGTCCAATGATAGTCACCCTATCCCTATCCATATCCCTATACGGATAAATAGCAATTGTTATCCTCAATAGCACGTGGCGGGGGAAACAGGTAGATGTCAGTCCCCTGTCAAAATACAATGCGAGCCATTTTGTTGCGAAAACTGTAGGTAATGTGCATCGTTTAGGGTGTTTGTTTGTACGTGTTTTTTTTATATCCTTTCTAAGGTTTTAAGGTTTTACCTTTCTTTTCTTTCTTTTTTTGTTTTAGACACATACTGAAAACATTAATGAATAGTGTTGTAAGGTAATATAATTATATAATTATTGATGTTATTGGGGGAAATTATCTTAACACTAGGTTATATATTATATATTGTTTTTTATTTGAGGCTAGACGTGGCGCAGGGGCTCGGGTGCGACTGTAAACACGACCATCACGTTACAGTGAGACCCTTGTACCGCTGCGCCACGACGGCCTCAAAAAACAATAATAATAGAAATATTATTTCTCTTTGTCTCAATCATACAGTTCACAGGTAAAGATATCTGTACCCCAAACCATTAACTCCTGTCACAACAAAGCGGAGTATAATGTACCAACGATTTGGGGTTGGAAGCCGGATTATAGCAGAACTACCCCTTAGCTCTGATATTAATTGTTATTTTAGTTTATTAAATTAATGTTATATTACTGTTCGTTTATTTATTACTCTATGGCAATGAAAGGGTTGAAATGCGTGAATAGGATATTGGTAAAATTTTATACCATTAAAAAAATTTTACTTAGGGAGAAGGAAACGAGTGTTAAAATGTCAGACATTGCACAACCTTCACTACGCAGTCAGATGCTATGCCAAGACTGCTTTTATTTCATTTATGTGATAGCTGATATTTTTCAACTGGTAATTAAGTAATATATTTATAAAACCACTTATCAATACGTAAAGTGTTGGGTTCAGTTCCTCACCATACCATGTCTCTAGAATACGACAAAAAGTCAGTCAGTGCCTTAATGGGAACGCAGTGTCTGAACACTTGGTACGGCATCAAGCTATCAAAAAAAATCCTATATATTCAAAACAAGAGAACAATCCAAAACTCGACAATGTATAAAACAATAATTTATAACAAAATCTCCTTATCCATATCATCATTATGCATCAGACCCTCATGCCCTGCAGCGGGCTTAATACTGTTTTAATAGCTACTCTCATGTGATGACTTTTGTTTGAGCTGGTCTACTTTGTAAGTAACCCGAAATTTCATTGATTACTCTCATTTGAATATACTACTGCGCTTAGAATTCTAGTACAGTTCAGAGAGTTTTTTACGAAGAGAGTTTTTTTACAGAGAGTTTTAGAGAACGAAGAAATGATTTTTTTTTTTAATATTTCACTACCCCAGTTTGAAACGAACCCACAACCGTCGCGTTTACAATCCCTCACGGCCCCTGCGCGACAACGTCTACCTATAGATATAGTAGTAGTTAAGTAGCATATGGTCAAGCAATTCCGCACAATGACCACTACGGGATATCTGTTACCGGTGTTAGAGCGCACGCGCATGCCTAATGCGTTTATACTGAGGGACGGTTAATGGATTGAATATACTATTAGATGTTGAAAACGATTAAATTCATATGAAGATTGTTTTGAAGTAAAAATTTAAAAAGTTTTTTGCTTTTAATATTTATATGTAATCTACTACGTTTGGTCATTTCAGTATCGATGTACAGTTATTTTTTTTTTTGGAAAATCATGCAATGCCTCTAAAATATGGCAGATCAGCGAACGGAGTGTTTTAATATAATTATAATCTCAGTCTATGTTGTTCTTAATTAGTGTCTTGATATAGAATAAAGGAGTGAATCATTCACGTTAACGCTGTCTCCCCTGCTATATGCGGGGTACAGCGTGAACCTATCAAAAAAAATAATAATGCTATCAATGATTTACAAAATTAATACAATTAAACAAAATTTTTAACCAACATTAAAATAAAAATATATATATATATCTGAACAAAAACCAATAATGAAAAATCCGTGTCAATAGACGTGTCGATTTTAAACAAATTCACTTATAGAAGTACATTATAGTACATTTGTATAATTTTCAATTGTTCTAACCAATTAGAAGTCGCATTACCATTGTTCTAAGTCGTCGTCATTTTTTGTGGGGGGTATTGTTTTTTACATTTTTTGCAGCCTTGCCCCAGTACAGTGTGAGAACGGCTACTTATAGGTACACTATTACTTATATTGATAATTACTCGTTATTATGTATAATTTAATCAAATTACCGATTGGGATATCATTACAATATCAGCTTCACGCTATATCCCGCACACAGCAGGGTAGACAGAGGGAACCTAGTGTTTAGACACTCCGTTGCCCACTTTCTGCCGATTTCTAGAGCCATTGCGTATTGAGTGGCAGAACTCAACTGAAATAAATACAACCACTGAAAGAAACCTTCCGGTAAAACACTCTGCTCTCCAATTTTCGAGATATTGCGTGTAGCAACTCAACCCACATTGCTTACTTACTCTCAATCTCACTTACTGAGCAATCATTAATTAAATATTTTCATTTCTTCGCTCTGGTGTCCTTCACTCTATACGCAACGCCTCTAAAATGGGGAACGGAGTGTCTTAACACTGGGTTCCCTCTGCCAAATCTATCCAACTGAGCTTTTATTTACATCATTGAACCAGGTCCAATAGAATCCAAGACACTAAATAGCCCAATTAAAACCCAAAACTATAACAAAAGAAAAAAAAAGCTTTATATTTAAAACAAAAGAAACTTACTTTCGGTCGATTTAGTACAAAAAGTCGACTTGAGAAGACGCGGTCAAACAGTAGTTACTCGCCGCAACATGATATCGATCGCAAAAGAAGATTTTACACTGCATGGGCCTGTGTTCGTTTAGCTTTATGATAGTAAAAGGGTCTAACTTCGATTTCTGTGTTAAATTATTTGTTAACTTTTGCTTAAAACTTAATTTTCCTTATTTACTATATGATTTAGTTACATGGTGCAGCAGCACGTCTTACTATGGTTATAGGCTCGACTCTCACTTGAGGAAAGAATTATTGTCACTTCCTTGCTAATTTAACAAAACAAGGCGCGGCGTTGAGATCCATCACTCATTTGGCGGTTCCTGAGGAACAGAGTATCCCAAATAAGCCTGCAGCTTGAGGGATTCAGTGTAAAGTATTTTTTTTAAGTAAAGTCAGGGCTGAAAATGAATATTCAAATTATAATGTAACATCACCTCAACAAAATTAGGATTCGTCGAAGTTCGGACAACCGAGTCCACGCGAGTGAACCCTTCGTTGTAAATCACAGCTGATGCAGCATATATGATGGACCGACAAGGTGTCTGCATATCTCGATATTAACTTTTTTTGTTTTTTGAGTTCCATGTTGTGCTAAAATAAACATTGGATTTTTAAATTTGTTTAGATTTCCTCTAAATGCTTCATTTTGTTGTGTAATGCTTGTTTTTTTTTTTGTCATTTATTTTAGAAAATTTCGTGTATTTAGTCGTTTCTAAGTTATCATGTTTCTAAGTTATTATTTTAAGATTAAAACTTCAATAAAATTGAATGTCTTTGATGTGAATTTTGTTAGTTCATTCACTTTGTGGTCAATGGATGCTACAATCATCTTGAGCTGGATGGAAGGAATTTATTACAATTAAGTTTTTAGGTATATGTAAACATGTTAAAGTAAGTTTGTATATGCCATGCAGGCGCAGAGGGGGAATTATTTTCATTTCCCGATTCTGATAGACGCTTAGATATACTACGTGGTGGATGGAAAGTGAGATATGGAGTATTTAGCACTAGGTTTTTTCATCCACCCTGCCATACAGGGAAAAACGTGGAGCTAAAGTAAATTTGAGCTTTCTATCCGTCACCAGCATATCACTCGCCACTTCATTCACTCAACAAGGCTACACGCCGCATGAATAACAACGAACTGTAGGGTTTCAAAACCGCTGTACGAGTATTTCTTTTACATTTTGTTTTTTTTATGACATTCAATTACTTACTTTTCGATATGTGCTTATATTGAGAAACGCTTTAACTGCCACTCCACCTTTTGCCAGCGGTTTTTCTATATTTATTTATTTATTTATTTGAATATCATTAAGAACATCGGTACAAACGCGATTACACTAATCCAGGATATCATAATATCGTGTAGGCGTCCCTATTACAACATTGTAAGTAGCTTTATCTCATTAGCTCCTTATAAAAATCGAACTGGAACCACGCCTTTCGACCAATCGTAGCAGATTTTTATTACATCGTTCTAACACTTAGAAGGTATAGCAGGCTTTACATTCCACTCAATATATATATAACAACACAAGCAATAACCAATTTTAAATCAGTCGCGTTACGGTTTTAAATGATAAAACGGTATCATCTCAGTGCAAATCCAATTGGTTGTATCGTATATGAATTGCACCAAACACCGTGGAATCCGCCTTACTTTAAAGAGCGACGCATACAAGGCAACTAATAGTTAGTGTCTTTGGTCCCTATAAAATATATATTTGTTTTGATATATATATAATTTATATTTTAATCTAATACAGTAATTTAAACTTCTATCTGATAGTTTGTATGGTAGCCTCGTAGACTAGGCTTATTTCCACTAATGAATAAATGCCGCATAAAGCGCTTAGTGTAGAATAAAACTAAATCCAAGTTAAACCAATAAAAGGGTTTTATTAAATGAAAACCTATTGGATTCTCGGTGACGACCCGGCAATGCGTTTTGTATCGGCTGTGAGCGACGGACAGTAACGCGACGTAACGTCAATCTGTTTGTTGTATTTGAGAAAAATTAAGTTATTTCCTTTGTTTGGTTGCCAAAAGTATAGTGAAATGGACGCGATTCTAGATATTATGTATGATATTCCATATATATATATATATATTTACTTAGTCGATTTTTGTACTATCGTCATATGAAGAAATATTTTTCAAACGCACATAATATTTTCTAAAAAATCATTACATTTTTTAAGTAAATAAATTACAAATTAATGACTTATAATTTAATCACGCATGAAATACCCAAAAAGAGTATACTAAAGTAACAGAAAACTAAACGAAAAAACCGTTGAATTACGACGTCTAATAGTAAATTATCAATTGACATAAAGAAATATACCAAATTAAATCAACCCAATCACACGCTCAAATGTGACAGAGCGTTTTTCAAGCGCAGTGTGCGTCCCGCTTAGATAGAGTTAAACGCAGCTTATTTGATTAGTAAAGAGCGTATATTGAATTAAGGTATACGTACGGACGGATTTACTTTTCATACGGCTTGATTACTTGAGCGCAGACTAGTGGTCAACCCTCGGTTTGTTTATGTTTAAACATCTTTATTTTATATGAGGATATTTGTTAGAGCTTTTCTTGTTGGTTAGAGCTTTTGATAATCATATTTTTATGTATTTGGAAGTTGTTAAGTATATTTTGTTATAACTTTTTTTTTAGCATTTGTATATTTTTTAGCACATAGCAGGGTTGGAAAAAGGAACCTGGGAACCTAGTGTTATGATATTAAGGTCTCATAAAGACATTTCCGTTTTGTACTTTATGTATATATTATACATAAAAAAGATGTATAAATGATTTCGCTTATTTTCAATTTGCATGCTTCCTATTACATTTATAAAAGGTTATAGGTTATATATTTATGTTAGGTATTATAGGTTATACGCGGTATGCGATGGTTATGAGTTCGATTCCCATTTGGGAAAGTGGGTTACTGTTTCTGAATTGCTCTAGCAAACGGAAGACGGCGTGCTTCCAGTCAATATGCTATTTCTCGAATTCGGATAAGACAATAGAATTGTTGACATTAAATGTTCCAGTAAATTTTTTACATTAATAAAAACCTATTTTTATATTTTAAACTAAATAATAACGAAACAAATATAGGATTTTTCGTTTAATTCTACAAAAACTCAAATGGTCTCAACTCCCATTGAGTTGACCATTTGACCAGTTGACCATTTGTTCTAGAAACAAGAAATATTTCTGAAAATGTTAGTTACTTGTTTCTAGATTTTTTTTATATTTATTCTTTATTGTATATAGTATTGTATATATATAATAAAGAATAAATTTATTATAATTATTTATACTACTATATAGTAGTGACTAAATCATTTACTTAAATTTTAATTTGTTTTATTAAGCTATCAAGATGTAGAACTTTATTATCTCTATAATAACTGTCTACGTTATCATTGTTATAAAATTATTTAAAGTATTGTTATAAAATTATTTTAAATATTTAAAATAAATTGTCTAAGAGCTTTATTACATACATAGCTACGTTCTTACAAAGGTATGCTCAAAATCTTACTTAAATGATTTTGGGTGTACCTCTTAAAGTGCCTCCAGAATACGGTATAAAGTGGAGAACAGAAGTGTCATAATGGGAACGTAAAGGGTCCCAGATGCCCTCTGCCTACCCTGCTACATGCGGGATACACCACAAACCCTAAAAAAAAAAACCAAAAAAGCTACGCAGACAAAGTAGCTTCAGCCTAACTAAAGGAACATTTAAATCTCAAAAGTCCGCAACAAAAGATAAGGCTGTGTGCTCAATTATTTTAATGAGCAGCAGACGGAGCGTAGAGTATAGTTTTTTCATAAAATCGCCTCAACAACCTCTTAGTCGGCTCTACGTTTATAATTTACATAATTTATAAACGCTATAACAGATTTTGTGTGGTTGCAGTATTAGCGGAATTAACAAAGATGCTTGAAATCTTGATTTTTCTATTATGTTTTTGTTTACATTTATTGGAAATTATGTAACTTGGCTATATATATGTATACATTAGTGGTTATAAGTTATGTTGTTATGTCGAGAGTGCATCTGTTACATCTATAGCTCCAGCACTGTCTTAAAGAATCCATAATTTAAAATTGTTTAAGATATGTAGATATTTTTCTGTGCTCAGATTTTTTTAAATTATTTAATTTACTTTAAGTAACAAATGGGAAATGTTATCCATCAAATATCGCAACAATTAAAATATGGTATGTTATTCTATATAAAAAAATATAAAATATGCTGTCATAAGTGGGATGGAAACGACAATATATGACGATATTTATCATTTTATACAGATTGGAGAAAAAAAATCATATAACCACAAATAACAAGATATCATCGCAATAATTTTCAATAATTTTCCGCTATTATTAACAATAAAAAAAACTTAAAATGAAATTCCACTACAAGTACAAAATCGCTTACAATACTCGCCACAACCTCATCTAATCAATTTAATTACTGACACAGTTGCTCGCTGTACAATAAGCTGAGGCAAAGCCTTTGTTTAAAGCGAAAAAAAAAACAACAAGTACTCACTTTTAAATATTAAAACTTAGTTGTTATCGAGAATCAATAGTTAGTGTTGAAGGACGTACTCGTACTCAAATTGTTATTATAGTGACATTATAATTGCACAGTACATTAGTTGGAGATTTATATTATATATATTATATTAGCTTCATGCTTGTATTCTGCATATAGCCGGGTGGGCAGAGGGAACCCGGGAACTTGAGAAGACATTTATGTTTCCCGCTTTCTGCCAAATTTTGGAAGCATTGTGTGTTGAATGGTGGATCTCAACGCCGCCTTAACAGAGGGAAGAAAATGAGAATGTTAATTATTTAATTTAAGAATAGAACCTATAACCTGCAGCACGCTATATCCCGCATATAGCGGACTATGATAACCTACTGAGATAGCCTACGGAGTGTTTGCCGTTCCCCTCGTTTCTGCAGAATTCTGGAGGCCTTGCGTGTTGAGTGGCAGAGCTCAACGCCGCACACATGGTGGCCATTCGAAATATCTTGTTTGAAATATCAGTAGCAAAGTCAACAAATAAAACGATATAGATAATTGACCGCAGAGTTCTACAGGCGCTATAAAATACCGCAGTGGTAAAATTATTATCGACCACACTTTTGCATCAAAGTTGCTTGTTACATACTTCAGTAGATATAATATGTATATTTTTATTTATTTTACCGGTTTCCACTCACACTGAAGTAATTAGAGAAACTAGTGTTGAGGCACTCCGTTCTCCTTTCCGAATGTATTCGAGATGTTTCGAGTTCAGTGGCATAACGTATCTTAGGAACTTGGGAACCTATTGTTAAGACACTCCGGTTCTCATTTAGACACTTCCGTTCTCCACTTTCCGCCAAACTCTGAAGGCAACGCGTGTTGAGTGCTGTAACTCAACTCCGCTCTGAAAGTGAGAAAATAAAAACTATTTCCTTGATTTCGATTCGAAACGACAACATATCGCGTTAACTGCCGCACGCTCATACACCTGCGCCAAGAACCTAAGTACTTACATATCGGCCATAATTATAACAATTAAAACATTAAAAAAAAAGTTAATAATTATTATTTCTTTCAGTAGAAAGTATCTAAGTACAAATTAAATGACATATTTGTTAACAATTGCGTACTAAATGATTGATTGTCATGATATTGCCACGATTAGTCACAACCGAGTGCTGTCAAGATATTATAATTACTTGTGTGTTCTTCGAAGTGCTTTCTAGTTTAGATTATTAAGGAATTCCGATTTAAATGTATTGGCCTTTTAACGTTTTTTTTTTCGGGTTATAGCTACGTTTTTTCGCTCATTGCTATGAGAAAATCAATTCTAATCATATTACCCTGCTTGGTAGACAGAGGGAACTTATCTACTATTAAGATATTTCTTCTTCTTCTTCTATTCTCTTCTAATTCGAGAAATGAAGTTTCGAACGGCCAAATTTAACGCCGCGCCACAATGGATTTACGAAATAAGGAAAAAGAGAATTATTTAAATATAACTGCACCGTGTGATAATCGAAACCAAAACTATCACGCTGCATTCAAACTCTATACCACTGCACCATAATGGCCTCGAGATCTTAGTTAGAAACTTTAAATCCATTCTTCGAAGAAATGAAGGTAGATCAATATTTAACTGTCGTATAATTTTTTTATGTCTAAACGTTTTCCCATACTTAATACGCAGTTCTCACTTCATTGTTAGTTAGACCGTGAACAAAGTTGACACTTAACTATAAATCCGCAATTAAAGTATGGGTTTTTATCAAAGACGCGGGAAAAATATAAGAAATCCTATAGATGATTCCACATGATGTATGGTGTAAGAAAATTACTGTAGACGTGATCGATTAGTGTTCATATTAGTATACTAGCATCCCACTCGTAGCTTGGAAAAAAATTAAAAATTATTTTTATGGGTATTGTATTAATAAATGCTTTTTTTTATTACATCTTCAATGTACAAGCAGTATTGAGTTCAATTATATTGTAGTTAAGCTATTATATTAGTACTAGGTTCCATCCGCCTACCCCGTTTTATACTGTGAACCTAAAAATAAACCTAACAAAAAGAAAAAATTCTTTTACCTTACAGTACAGGAATCCGGGTACGAAAGTAATTTCAAAACGTAATTGTATTTGGAATTTTTCCTTACCCTTTCCCCGGTCACGTGATGCCAGCTAGCAGATAATTACTCACGCAACAACCCCCCGGGTTAGTGTCCATTGAGGTAGTGAACGCGAATTAACTATTATTTCTTAGTCCACATTTGTTTTGCCATATGGTGCAACGTTTGATAATAATCGCGATGGTTATGGATTCGATTTCTGGGGGAGTTAGTTATTTTTCGTTTTCTCCCTCTGGTGCAAGATAAAGGCAACCTTTTGTTATAAACTTTGGTAGGCTGTATCTTAACACGAGGTTCCCTTGCCTACCCACACTACATGATAGAAAATACATCATATAAAATACATAAATAACATTTAAATTGTTGACTAATTTTGTAGTATACATGGTGAAAAATTGTGAATGATTGAAATATAATAATTAGAAAGAATTTAGAAGAAGATTAATATCTAGAGCCATATTAATGTATATCTGCTTCTTTCTTCTTTATCGGTTCGTTCTTGATACAGCGATAGTGATCATCCTTTTTAAAGGTTGGTGGTGCGTCACACAGTCCGAGGCCATTCTACGGGGTTGACTGTCTGCCTGGTACACTCGTAGAGAGAGCCTTCTCTCGTATATTTTAAAGGGCATATAATGTATATCTATCTACCCTTCAAAATTTTTGACTAAAAAAAATTATATTTTATTTGAAACAGGACTTGTGCCTTAACTCAAATACATCTACAATTGAAATTTTTAAAAGTTATACGTATTATATTTTCATAAGCTTTTCTTCTAACAAGTCACGTAAACGTCCAACTTTCGAACATTACGATTTTCTTTCATTCCTTTCAAACTATATATGACAAATGCTCCCTTATTTTTCAAGAACCGCAAGCCAACAGTGATGGGGGCAGACTGAATTTATAAATTGACACCGAAAAATTAGATACAAGCGAAAATCTACAAAATTGTCTCTACATTGAATAACATTAAGGGTCTCTATCGTCCGTGTTGTAATCAAATACTCCCCGATATAATACCGTTATAGCTATAGAAATCCCTAAAAGAATTTACCCTAGAGTAGCTTAGAAGAAAGGGGCGTGGCGGGCGATCCCTTTCTAACTCAAACAGAAATTGTGTATATCTGTTTCATTTCGAGATACTGTTGGCTTCGATTTTTCTTCGCTGGTCTTGAACTGATACGAAATGTATAGGTATAGCTTTCTCACAAAATGTTCTTTCAATTTGGTGAAATATTTGTTATTGTGAAAGAGAATACTGCATTAGAATGTTTACATTAATTAATTAAGAATAATAAGTTATATGAAATGAAATACGGGCCGTTGTTCAGCTCAGAAGAGAAAGCGCGGCGTTGAGTTCTGTCATAGCTTGAGGAGTGTCTTAACTCTTAAAACTAGGTTCTGTCTATCTCATATGAGTGTAATGAAATTTAAAATAATTACCTAGTTGTTTGTCACACTACATTAATACTTCTTAATATATTTATTTGAAAATTTTGTGAAAAACTCAATGCAAGAAATCTCACATCTAATTATATTTAATGAAAAGTAAATTCAAGAATTTTTAAAACGAATTTAAGGCATGCTCTGTACGTCTTATTGATTTTTTGGTATTGGAGGCGGTCTAGTAACTAGTAATTGTAGCGTTTCAAGTTTGAAATAATATTTTCTTTTTTCTATTTCTATGGAAAAACAAATACATTTAAGGTCGTCTATTGAATATATTCTCATTCCGGATTAATTGTTATAAGTTTTCGATTCTATATAGACAAAGTGCAAGGTACAGATCTGCGGACAATTAACGGAGAGTTTTAGCACTTGCCTTTCTACTTTCCTATTTGCACTATATAGTATGAAACCGTGCAAACCGAAAAACTAAATAAATAGCAGAAATAACTAACAAAACAGTTCCAATTCTTGAATCAAATTTTGCTGCTTCTGCATTTTTCTGCAATTCGATATATATTATTTACAAATAAAAATGCAAAATTTTGACTTTTTTTTCATATTTCAATCTATTTTAATAAAAAGCAAATAACAAAAAAAAACACAATTAAAACAATTTTATTAACGCACAAACGCGTCTATTGTGAGTAAACTAAGTAACTAGATTATATTGATAGCGTAGTAACTAAAACCGTCACGGTACGCCGCCGTCAGCTGACGGGTTTGACTCCCGAGATGGGCAGATAGCTAGGGTGTTCACCCCACCAGACATCTTTATACGTGTCATTTAGTTTATATTTGCTGAATGCTTGTAATTATATGGCTGTTTATACGGTGAAGTGATGTAGGGTAGATTGATGTCAGACTTGTTTGATTATAGATATGTTTGGTTATTTGTATTTTTATATGAAATTTTGTAACTGTTTTCTTTTTAGCTTCATGCTGTATCCCGTATGTCGTCATGATGGACTTTCTGTCTAATTTTATAGGTATAGCGTTATGAATGACGGATCTAAACGCCGTGTTTTACCCTTTTATTATTGCAAGAAAATTTAAATATTTCATAATTTCGGATAGAAATCGAATTCAAAGCCGTCGCTTTTATAGTTAGATGCTGTCTCACTGCGTCACGACAATTTTAATTGTTCATTTATTGAGTTTTAAGTGTATTCGTTCTACAAAAAAACGTATATTATATAAAATTATACTTAATATTAGTTTTATGTACGTTTTCTTTATAATTACATTTACAACTGCCGCTTAGACGATGACATAGACTGTATGATAGCAAAATTTAGAGCTGAATATTTTTTTAATGTTTTTAATTTATGAATCTGATATTTGTTAAAGTATTTTCGTTACATGCTGGTGATGGTGAATGGCTACTAATATTATAAATGTGAAAGTTTGCAAGAATGGATGTTTGTTCCTATCTCACGCAAAAACTACTGATACGGATATAGATTACCTCTGACAGTAATATAATTTAATTTTTAATTTGTATAATGTAAGTTAAAAAATATATGCGGGCGAAGCCGCGCTGTGATCGCTAGTATACGCATTTAAAATTATATTTTAACCAAGAGTACTAAATTAGAATTTCGACGAGGCCTTATTAGAAAGTGCTGTTATTCACTAAGTTCTTCTAACCACTGATTATTTGGAAAAAAAGCGATATAAAGGTAAAATTATTGTTTCAAACTAACAATGAGATATGCAAATGTCGACCACCGCTCTGCTTATTATAGATTTTGATTTTTCAAGGTCAAATTCTTTTTTTTTAATGATGTATAAAGCTTTTTATTTTTGTGTGGTTTAGTGGTTTTTTAGGTTCATTGATCTGTAACAATAAATATATCTAAAAGTTAAGTTAAGCTTTTGTTTGTGAAATTTTTAAATGTTATATTATTCTTATTTAAAATAAAGATAAAACCTTTAAAATAAAGATAAAGATAAATAAAAAAAGATATTGAAATTAAATTCAAAAGAACATATATGTATCTGATATTTTGTATAAAAACAATTATCTGTCTGTCTGCATGTTTGTCCACCTGTCAAGTAAAGACGCGTCTTCTCATAGACATTGAATACTTCTCATAGAAAGTATAAGTGGTTTTCTCACCTACTTAACACAAACACCTTGTAGGATTTGGATTAAGTAACACGACACTAATCTGGGGATCGCCTTTTCTTTATAAAAACCAATTTTACTAAACATATGTTCGGACAAAGAAATTAATAGCAAGAAGTTTTATTGTGAATACGACGGTTATAGGTTCGATTTTATATGGGGAATATTTATATTTAGTTATTTTTATTTATTTGTTCTTGTAGACATTGTTAAACTCCAAAAATTGCACGTAAAGTGAAGAACAACGGTTTATTTCTGTGTACTCCGATACATATATAGGAGAAAACGTGAAGTAGTACAAAACGCATGTTTTTAAATTGTGGCATAGTTCAAAAATATCCGTCTGCGTCCATGTAGGGATTAGGTTTAATCCACATTCAGGGGAACATTAATATTTACATTATTTTAATATCCTTTGCACGGAGAGTTTTAAGTTAGTGGGAATCATAAAACAGAATATTTTAATAATTATCTTAGACTATTTACTATAGAAAGCGTGAGTTTTTTGTTGTATAAAGATTTTTTTAACTAGTACAGATCAATCAAGTATGCAAATCAAGATTCTGTAGTTGCTTTTCAATATAACATGCCTCTAAGTTAATAAATCGAGGACAAAAGCCCATAAAATGCTGAAGATACCACAAAAGAAACCAATAACACCAGAATCCCATCAAGACACCACTCAATCAAAAACAAACACAATCTCAACATTAAACAATCATTAAACACACCACACAGGTTATTGTCCAGGATAGCCATATTCAGCCTCCGACCTTGCCCACGCCCAGCGTCACGCGAAAACTGCAAACACGCTATCCATTGAGTGTTTCAGTTTGCGTGTTCCGACCACGTGGTCGGGCGTTATGTGTGGTGCACACGCAAGCGCGATACGCAGTGGAAAACGATTTGTATGTTAGATTTGTAGAGGAAAGCTCGCGATGCGTGAAGCTTTTTAGAGACTTTGTAAACATTCATATGTATTTGTGTACATACTACTATTTGCGTGGATTATTTAGCTTCACGCTGTATCCCGTGCTTAGATGGGTGAGCAGAGGGAACTTGGGAACCTAGTGTTAAGATACATACTGCACTTTAAGACACTTTCGTTTTCCACTTTCCTTCGCATCCTGGAGGCATTGCATCAACACCCATTTCCGGTGTGAAGAGATCCGCAACGCAACAGTTGCGGAATTGAACTCGTTACTAGAGCGTTGAAATAAAAATATTAAATATTTCATTGCTTCGAATTCACAACCTATCGCGTTTACAGTTGTGCGCTTGTGCCACTGCGCTAGGACCCGCTTCATAATGTTATGTTAGCAACAAATTTTGAGTGGCAGGAAGTAAAAAATCTCTTTGACCTCTCCGAAATGAGACATTCCGTGACTGAAGGTGGAACTTAACGCCGCACTTTGCACCACGACATCCTTGACAAGGAGTATTCCGGTTTTAATATTCATAGCGATCTTTAAATAATATTTCAAGTAACAATTATTTCCAATATTTTTTTTTATTTAAACCATCTCTTCATACGCGGCGTCATTAGATCTCCGTACGTACTTTATTATCTATTTATAAATATCTCTTTATTTATAACCTTTGTGCAGATCTCAATTTGAAGACGGTGTGTGTATTAGCTCAGTACAGTGCAACGTAAAAGGGTATATCTGACAATTTTATTTTTATAAATATTTTAGCTTACGATTTTTCGTCCAGTTTAGAAGATATGTCGTGTCGAGTGGTGGAACTCCACTCAACCATGCTTTGCCTTGTTACCAGAGTATGAAAATAAAAATATTTCATTCGGAGGAAATATATTAAATGAGAATCAAACCCAAGACTGCGCAAATAAGTACATGTATATGTACTCATCCTAGATTTTATACTATATACTAGATAACTTAAGTAATTTTAAAAATACTTAATTAATGAATAATATAAAACAAATACTATAAGATCTTTAAAAAACGGTATATACCATTTTGCTAATGCCCTAAGGCTGTAGTCCGATCGTGGACGCGAGCCCTGATATATGTCTCAATTAACGTACTGGGCTTCTCTGTGGGATATTACATTCAATATGGTGGTTACACCATAAAGTCTAGTGCATCTTGTAATTATTTTCTTTATTTACATTTAAAGGTTAAAACCTAGGTGTCATAATATACATATAGTGTTATTCACTCTATATGCAGGTGTAGAGGTAGAAAGCTCAAGCTCAAGGACAAGATACAGCGTCAATCTATGAAAAAAAATTATTTTGCTAGTTGTTAAGGCAGAAGGAACCTATTTTAAAGACATTTCGTTCGCCATGCAATGCCCAATTATCGAGACATTGCGTGTCGAGTGGCGGTACTAAACATCACGATTAATCTTCACCAAGTTTGATTCTCCGATGATGTGACAAAATTCGTCATCCATGATTACATGCTTAGGCGGAGAGTAGAAAAGGGCACACTTCAACAAGCTATCTCTACCCAAATTGTAAGAGAAATAAACATGAATAGAGAAAAAAAAACATCCCTTCACACGAAACACTGTAAAATGACACCAAAAATCACAAAATCTAATCAGCAAGTTGCAGTTCACTCAGTCGGATTCGACCAATGTTCGGTCAACTTTCTTGGCACCAGTCAATATTGATACTGAGGTAATTCCCCGAAACCAGGAGCCATTCGTTTTGGACATGGACTCTTAATGTAAGCCGATATTAGCAGTGGCTTGAAACTTATCAAATAACCAAAATTTGATGAGCAAACCTCATCTTTATAGTCCTGAAAATAGGGACTATCAAAATTGTTATTATACTGTCAAAATATCAAAGAAATTTGATTCTTATTGTCGAAGTAATTAAGACGAGTGTTCCGCAGAATGGTATAGACCATATAGGATTACTAAACCAAAGAGTTTTCCATATCATTAAACATTTAACATCTGTACGTCAAACGCGATTGACCGTTTTATGAGGCGTTTTGGTGGAGGTTTTACACATTAATGTTGTGGGATTGGAGTCAGTGGTTATAATTATTTGTTTAATTATATTTATTGTAGAATATGAGGCTGGTGCTGCCGCAGGTTGTGAAAGCGCGAACGGTTATGGGTTTGATTCCCGCTTGAGGAGACTTAATATTTGATATTTTCGTTTCCTGGCTGTGGTAATAAAGCAAAGCGCAGTGCTGCGGAAGTGGAGTGTCTTTACACTAGGTTCTCAGATTCCCTAAATTTAGAATAATTTTCATTTCCCTACTCTCTTAGACAAAATTTGCCAGTCTACCGTAATATGCAGGAAAAAGCTGAAAAAATATTGATATAAACAAGTAGTTAGTACTAATTTTTTGTACATTCAAGTCCTGGATCAAAAATACAGAATTGAGATAGATCATGTGCAAAACAATATATAGACGTTATGTTTCACCTCTTCACTTGGGTGTCGCTTTACCTCACATAGAGACACAGAGAGATATAAGCAAATGGAATCTAATGTAAAGACACTCCGTTCCCCACCTTCCGCCGAATCCTGAAGTTATTCCATGTAGAATTTCAAAACTCAACCCCACGCTTCGCCTCGGCTATAGAATCAAAAATATTAAATATTACATTTCCTCGAACGGGAATCGAACCCACAACCTATCGTCTTTACAGTCAACGTCATTCTATAACTAAATATAAGAAGTCTACGTATAATGCTTTAACCGGACTTGCCTAATTGCGGGTAATGCAAGGTGTCATCTACGTACAAACTCATTATTACCGTTCGAAGTAAAATGTGAACTTCCTTTGACGTATGGATTATAACATATTAAATTCTACTGTATAAACTGCTATAACAGTATATTTATGTGGATTTTGTTTATTTATATCGTATTTGTAATTTTTCTCGCTGTGGGTACGAGATAAAGAGCGGCGTTGAGATCCGTCAATCAAGCACTCAATGTCTTGAAAATTGGATGGTATGTGGGCAACAGAATGCCTTATAGGTTACCTTATAGGTATATATATATAGGTATGGGTACTGTCACATCGTTATTTATTAATATTTTCATTTCTTCGCTCTAGTACCAAGGCAAAACGTGAGAGCTTTCTGGTTACACGGAGAACGGAATGTCTTAACACTAGGTTCCCTATGGCCGCCCTATTAAAAGACGCCAAAAAAAATATAAATATATTTAACGTTAAAGTGTACCGTTTTGTTGAAATTTGCACTTGAAATTTGAAATGTAAATAATTTGGGGAGTACAGAATAGAACTAAGTGATCTAAGGAAAAAAGGAGAATTGAATTTTACATCTTAAAGTAAAAATAAACGAAATCGCGAGCCACAACTAGTACATATCATATAAATCATTACATTTATCAAGCCAATCTCTTTATGAATGTAAAAAATTAAATAATTTTATTGGCCATTACAATTCTTCGAAGCGGCGCCCTTTAAACAATAAACTCTTTCCTCTGAATTGATTAAACTAATTAATGATTGTTAAATATAAGAAAATTTCTAGTTTATCAAACATAATTAAAATATGTGGCCGTAAGTAATATAATTAGTACACGTGGCACAGTGGCGTCTAACAGTAAACGGTGTATAGGTTCGGTGGACAATGAGTGACGCTTGGTCAACTGAAAAATTTTAAAAAGTTACAAATAAAAAATCAAGAGAAATACTAACTATATCGTTGTTGTAATTGCTGTAGATCTTAAATTGCTAGTCCGATTTTTATAAAACATAGCTCAGACACCGCGATAAACAAGATTTTCGATGAAAGATTTTAAAATTCACATTCAAATCGGTTCATGCATTAAGGAGCTACGGTGGCATAGATAGACACACAGACAGACAGGTCAAACTTATAAAATCCATTCAAGTTGGGAGTTAAAAACAAAATGTAGTGTCTAACACTATGTATCTGCCAAACCTGTAACGTGGAAAGGTTTTTGCTTAATTGCATTGTGTAAGCATTAAAATAAAAATATTTTTCTATGAAGAATCTGAAAGAAGGTAACGTAGTGTCATAACACTGTCTTATTTGCTAACCCTGATATGCAGGATGAAGCGTGAAAGCTGCTAGAGTCAAAGCACTACATCTACAGAAACATTCTTAATCTCAATACAGTAATATAGATTTTTATTCCCACATCCTCACCATATGCGAGTGTGCGTAACAATGATAGTAATTACATAATGATAAGCTATTTAAACGTTGCCCGCGGTGCGGGTGTGTGGTACCGTAGACAAAAAAATATATAACAAGTACTTTATTTCAATAATAAAAAAGTATCGATAATAGTTATCTGTTAGAAACAGTTTTACAGAATAGTGTAGTGTTCAATCTTTTCTATAAAATACAAGCTAGATTTTGCCTCCAAGATAATATAAAACAGAGAGTATGACCACTTGATTTTCTCTATTCATAGGCCGATGAGAAAGCAAATAAACTATTTTACTATACAAAAGAAATATGTAAAATATACCAAAAAATTATTCATAATTCGTTACACTCGTGAAATAGTACCGACAACAATACAAAAAAGAAATGTGAAGCATTTAGGAATAATCATAAATAATTGCTGTAATTACCAAAACGTGGAATAGGATAATTTTGCCGACGCTACCCGTATATATTTCGTGGAATGAATTCCAAAACATTTGTTTGATGTTGTGTAATAAGGATCAATTATGATATATATATATGTATATACATATATATATATATATATGTATATATAAATATAATATATTTATGAGTGGAGCTTATATTCTCTTATATATAATATTTGTTATTAGTAATCGTAGTATATACCACAGTAGTTGAGAAAATATCTGGCTGTATAGAGAGCGGTTGTATGTTTTTTTTTTTGGAAGAATATAAACTAGATATGCATTTGCCCTTATTTTTGAAGTCGGTGATAGCCAAGGAAAAAATATAAAAAAATAAATTATCTTTTTCAAATTTAGGTAAGTTAGATATTATTACTATTTAAATATATATATTTTAATCCGATTAATATTCCATTTAAATTTCAAACCAAAAGTTATATAATATTATTCCTAATTTTTTATTAAAACCATTTTCGATACATAAAAAGAGAGTGAATTGCAGTATTCACATTGTACTAACTGCTATCCAAGGATCATGGAGAAAGCTACTCTTTCTAATGACAGTTCCAATCAGGCTGAGTGACAGGGGAACAGCGTGTGACTGTAAAGGTTTTGGGTTCGATTCCCATTCAATAAAATTAATTAATTTATTTTTTATTTTTGAGTTATTACCAGCAACAAAGCATGGGGTTGTTTTATGCGACTCAATACTCAATTTCTTGAAAAACTTTCGTGTTTGAACACTGCCTACACTGCTATAGACGTATGTGGGTAAGAGCGAATTCAAACAAATCCTTTCGCTTATCTTAGGATATACACAACACTTTGTTCTTTCCATAAAAAAAAAAAAAACAAATATTTTCTATTTAATTTTTCCTTGTACTCGCATTAATGACTAAGATAGAACAATTACAGCCAACTGCACCTAAATAGTAATGATTCATACTAACTATTGTGTTGCAGTGGAAAAATATATAAAAACTATATATTCATTGTTAGTTACGCAGTATTGTAAGATTTATTAATGTTATAGAAGATTTACATCTTGATACATTTGTAAGTTTAAATGCATGGTCAGGATGAAAGTTAGCGAATTAAAAGAAATATTTTTTTTAAGAAAACACCACAGAAGCGCTATGCTTAATGTTAGGCCAGTCTGGCCGCGATTAAATATTTTTTTATTTTTAATTCGGCGCTCTGGCAATTGTTAAATGCAAAGCGTGGCGTAGAGTTCCGCCACTCGAAACGCAATGTCTCCACAATGTCTTAAGTCGAATGAAGTGTCTTAACACTAGGTTTGCAGGTTCTCTCTGCGTACCTGCTCGGTGCGAGATACAGCGTGAAGCTAAAAAAAAATGCAAAAGATAACAAAAAACAGCCTTATCACATAAAAAGTAAAACAAATTGATTTAAAATTACAAGAATATCGTTAAAACTACAAATATATATATATATATATATTGATATCAATTTAGTTCTATTCTAATGTAACGAACCGACCGCCCACGATAATACTTACAATAATTGCGGGCAGATGCATTTTTACAAAATGTCATTCAAAATATTTTTATACTTTCCTTGAGAAATAATCAACTTTAAGTGAAAGAAATAAGTATTAGTCGTAATAAATGTAGCTTTTAAATTTAACTCTTTAAACTACCCCGCTTTTGTTTTATATTTAACTATAAATATATATATACATAATATATATTCTAGACTATTGCACGCTATTATATAACTAACGGCCGCCCACAACTCCGTTTTCGTTAGTTATAATATATATAGGTTTCGTACCTTGAAAGGTAAAACCTTTTATAAGTTATATTTTCAATTGAAAATGGTAAAGAGAAATCGTCCTTAAATGCTGGCAGCATTAAAGGACGATTTCTTAAAATATCATACACTCCTTACAAAACTAAGATGTCAAATTTCAGCGTTATACTCCACCTAGTTTCGGATGGCCGTTGTCAGTCAGTCATTACAGAACATATAATATATTTATATAATTGTGATCGATAAATCATTAAATTACCATAAGTAGGCTAAAGCTAAATAAGCTGTATTTATGATTTATATCTTTCTTGAAATAGCGTTACGACTGCGTTAAAAAAATTAATTTAATATAAACTCAAATAATGAAATAATTAATTATTAAACCAAATAATAAAATTAACGAGGTCACGCAATGTAACAACCTCTGACTGTAAAAGGTCGACTAACGATTCGATACCCATTGGGGCAGTTAATTATTTGTATTTCGATGGTCTAAGCAAGATAAAACACGGCGTTAAGTTCCACCACTCAATATACAATGCTGCGAGCGAATGCGAGCGGTAAGCGGACATGATGATCTCTTGGCGCGTAGTGGAGACCCTGATATATATATATATTTTTTAGAGTGTAACTAAAAAAACTATTAAATAAAATTAACAACAATCCGTAGATTCAGTATATTGTTTTTACAGATTTGAACCTGTTTTAAACGATTTATAAATGTTTTTAGATTCATTCATCACTGAGCAGCGTCACCTCGCGGATGTTCCAGTCGAGGGGTGATTGTAAGAAAAACTACAATACCGTGTTCCACAGTATGTGGTCTAAGCTTGTAAACAGCTATTAGAGCTAAGAATTATAATTTTTTATGGAAATGCTATTTATTTTTTGATATTATTTTTTTTCTTATATTTATTTAAGATTTTTTTTAGAGAGTTCAATATATTGGTTATATTAATAATAGTAAAAAATACCCATTGTTATTATAATATTATATATTTAACTAATTATAATATATATTAGTTAAATATCAACTAATTACTAGTGAGAATGTCACGATGAGAATAAAGCAGAATGTACTAATTTTTTTTGAGCATACCGAGATAATGAAATAAGAGTGAGAAGTAAGAGAGACAAAAGACCCCTTCGAGTGACCTATTCTTCCTTCCTATACCTTCTTATACCTTCGAGTATTTAGTATTAATATAATTAATGAAGGTCACATAAAATAAATGTGGACCTGAGGGCATATATAAAGAGATAGATAGCATTAGATGAAACGTAAAGGATAAATGAAAAGAAGTATATGGTGTGTCGTTCTGTTTGGCTACCCCGCTAGGAATAAAAAAAAATTTACTAACTTATGCCACTTTTACAGCAATCACTGTTCTATGGTGATTACAGCTATTTTTATCTACAGTTATTATTACTTATTAATTAATGGAAATGCACTCGGTTGAGTGAAGCGAGAAAATTAAAAAAAAAGCATTTTCTTTAGAAGTTTAGATCATCTCAAGATAGTCTTTAGATCTCTCTAGTCTTAGATCTTTTCAAGATGTCAAGAGTCTTTCTAATATTCCACTTAAATGCTTTATCATTTTATTGACGTTGAATATTTTTGCTTCCATTTTATGAGTTTTCTGCAGTTTTCTTAATGCATATAGTTTTCTTTGGAATTTACTGCATAGCCTCGACTTCGTCTACATACATAAGTTAAGAAAAGTACAGAAAGTATAAGAGAGAAAAAAAATCTAACATAAACACATTAGAAAGAGGGCGTCCAGTTCACACAATCGCAACAAAATATTTGTAAGACAAAAAAACTAAAACGATGACGAACAGTGAACTCGTGGGAGTCGCTATTATTTTCCAATTTTAATCAAAAATATCACCTTTCACTTCCACTTAACTATTTAAATGTCAATCTTAAATTATATTCTTCACCTTAAGAAGTACCTTACTGTTAACCCATTTTAAACTTTAACACCGAGACGCAAAGTGTAATTTTAAATACAAAACAAATATTCGTTAAACAATTTGGTTTCTATGATTAATGTATGGTAGTTCTACCATCTACACTCTACTTTTTATTTGCCATAGAATTTTAAGCGTTATTATCAGAATAAATAGATACTATATTGCCTAAAACAAAATAATAATCCTTTGAGTGGAAATTAGAAAGCATTTGTAAGAAATTGATAAAAATAATATAAGATTGCATTCATGTGTATAATCTAGATAGAGTACGTATGACTGTACGTAATTGTAATAAGTGAGTTTGTGTTCTGCCAACATGATTATAGACAATCCGTCAATGTCAGTTAAGATTGTTTATTAAAAGGTCGTATGCAGTAAGTTAAATTAATATTTGTTTTTGCACGCTCTATCCCGCACACAGCAGGGTAGACAGAGGGAACTTAGTGTTAAGTTCCGTTCCCCATCTTCCATTGATTTCTTCTTGATGGAAGTGTATAAATAGAGGACGAGTGTTTTAAGCTTTCTTCCCTCTGCCTTCCCTGCTTTGTGCGGAATACACCGTAAAGCTAAAAAAAAATATATAAAGTTTCTACATATCACACCCGGAAACACCATATCATCAATAAAAAAAAATATACAAATACAAATGGTAATTAATAAAAATATTATTTATGAAATTAAAAACCTCAACAACGCAAAGGAAAAAGAAAAAGCGATTTTATGTAAATTAGTTGATTTCTACTGCCACTTTGACAACACGTTTGTTGTAAATAAAAAACAATACATTCACTGAATCGTGGAGATAGATGGCTTATCAGGTATAAATCGTTGGTTTTTTTTATTCAACATATCTGGTGGACAAGAACCCTGGTGCTCACGCATGTTTGACAGAAATTTTCTCTATTTTCTACTTTTGTCACGCACTGCTGTTGGAGAGGTTAGACAGACTGAAAAAGTTATTTCATGCCACGAAGACCTCGACTTCTTTTAAAATTTGGGCGTTTTTTTTTTATTATTTTACTATACCTTATGTCTTTTCCATTCTCATATCTTTAATTTCTTTTCCACTTTAGTTTTAACTAACTAAAAAAGTTATTAATATAAAATTTTGCATCTCAGAGCAAAATTAAAAGAAAATATTTAAAAGATTTGTCTTCAATGGCAAATTCTTGTT
The DNA here is from genome assembly GCA_037355905.1 of Heliconius aoede. Classification (NCBI taxonomy): domain Eukaryota; kingdom Metazoa; phylum Arthropoda; class Insecta; order Lepidoptera; family Nymphalidae; genus Heliconius; species Heliconius aoede. The sequence continues at coordinate 432,706 of JBAIZZ010000130.1, forward strand.
AAGAAGTAAGGTACAAAAAATCATTATTAACAATTGCACTACTATCAGATAAAATGAAAAAAAAAATTATCTTTTTTAAGAAAAGAAAAAGGATGAAAATATTTTACTCGATACAAAAGTTTATCTAATAAGATAATGCCAGAATCTTTGCGTAGGAGGGATATTATCGAGGAAATCTCAAATTTACTTATTATTTCAAAGTATCTACTTTTTTTGTACTTTCTTGATTTGTCTTCCATATAGGAGGGTTAGGCAGAGGAAAAGAAATCTAGCGGTCACGCTAATAGAACAGACTGCTGTTCTATTAATTCTTAAAAACAATTGACTGTACCACCAATGGTTGATTCTCATTCAGGGTCGAGTTCGATACTATTTTGAGGGAATCCTTCATTATCATTTCCCCACCTAAGATAGAAAAAAAATAGAAAGTGAACAACGTGGAGTCTCTAAACTAGATTTACTCCATCTACACTGCAATTTGCGGGATAAAGAGTGAAACTAAAAAAAAAAAGTAAAATCCCATAACCACACCATATAACACTATAAAAGATTAGGTACAAAATCATTAAGCGCATTCTTGCATTGATCGCGCCAGTGCAGTGCAGCGGGCGCGGGCACCGTGACGCCCATAGCTGTGGTGAAACGCGAATTGCATTTGCTCACATCTATATAACTAATTCTGTCTGTTATATTTTTTAGATTCACGCTGTATCCCGCATATAGCAGGATAGTCAGAGCTTGGGAACCACTTACATTACCCACTTTCCGCCTAATTTTCAAGACATTGAGTGTTGACTAGCGGAAATCAAAGTGGTGTTTTTGTTATGTAAAACTTAAAATTTTTTTTTCACATTCGCTATACTCAAACTCATAAATAACTATCACGCTTTAAATTTTAAATTACATTTTGGATTATCACTTCAAAAATATATTAACACAATGTAGACTAATACTGTGTTAAAAGAGAAGAAAAAAAAATCAAGTCATAGATAGAAATTTATGTAGTTTGATATACTCGTATAGTATTTTTGAAATTTTAATTTCTTTATTGTGAAGCTGGTAATTCTGTCTAGTGGCTAGCTTCACAACTAAAAGATCTCGGGTTTTCTAGATATATCATCAATTTAATTTTCTTCTAAGGCGACACTAGTGGAATAGTTTTGAATTTGGTGTCAGTAAAGTGAGGGTTCAGCCTCTGGTAGTTAAGCGGTTCCTGAGTCGCAAGTAAGAAGCACTGCTCTGAGCTGAAACGCGATAGACACCCATCATGGGCGAAGAAAGGGGGCAGACCAGCGTCTACCCAGAATTTTTTCTGAAATGAACATACAAATCTTATATTTTTATATTTCAGGCTTAATGTAATCTATTCAAAATTAAAATCCTGCCCATAAAAAAATTCTTTGGATAAGCCAGTAATACCCACACAGTTAATCTATGGAAACAAATAATTTTCTCGATTTTTTCTTCATATCGCCGCTCTGTTAGCCATAACGCGGCTTTGAGTTCTTCCAGACGTGCTAGATTTTGTGACTTAACACTTAATATATTTTCAAATAAAAATATTAACGAATGAATATCAAACCCAATACCAACGAGCACGTAGACATTTTAATTGCATCACGATAACGTCATTCTTTTTTAAAATGCAATAAAGAAAATACAGAATGTATAATATAAATATAAAGATGAAGCTTTCGATAAAACTTTGATAGAAACGATAACCTCATCGCCATTTATAATTGAACGAATAAAATGTGGCCGTCCACAGTCTAGGACTCTTGATGTCAAATTGCAAAAAATTTATGATTAAAAATATATTATATATTTTTAAACTTTACGCTGTATCTCTTATACATCAGGATAGATAATAAGAATAAAAGATAATAGAGAATAAGGGAACTTTTCGTTCCCAAGTTTCCTCCAAATCCTCGAGGCTTTAACGTTTGCTTCGTTGACAGAGCGGGGAAATGCAAGCACGATTAACCAAACTAACTTACTCTTAACATATAAAGAAGGAACTTTAGCCCCCATAAACTTACATATTCACAACTATCACGAATAGATTTCTTACACCTAATCGTAACCTATTATAAAGTTTTTATATATATGTTTTTTTGTATATTTTAGTTTTCTTTACTCAAAGTCGAGTACCGACCACGGTCTGGAGCCTTGTTTAATTGTTATTGCGCTTGCCCATGAGCTTTTGCAACATCGTTGTTTGAATTGACTCGTGAAATCTTAAAATTAAATACAATGAAACTAAAGTTTATATATATATACGTATATCCCTGGAAGAATAGATAGTGAATAATTTACACTATTGTTATAAAGTTGAAAAGTGTGTTTGATTGAACGCGCGTATCTCAAGAACTGTTAATTCAAATTCAAAGAGGAAATATATAGTTTTCATATATCACTTTGTATCTGCGATCAGAGTTATCCTATATACCTATGTAGAATGTGAATACCGCCATTTCACCAAGAAAACCAAACAAAAAATATTTAAAGGCGAATGTTGTGTATTCGATTCCAATTTAGGGAAATGAGCTATTTTCATTTCCTTGCTCTGGTAACCAATTACCTCAGAATGCATTGTCTTCAAAACTAAAAGGAAAATGGGTAATTAATTATTTAAACGGCTTACTACTAGTCTATGCGGGATAGAGCGTGAAGCATAATGCTCCTCCATTCTTTTAGATTCACGCTGTATCCCTCACGGCAGAGTAGGAAGAGGGGACCTGGGAACCTAGTCGTCCGTTCCTCACTTTCCGCCAAATTCTCTAGGCTCTGCGTGTTGATTGTCAGAATAACCATATGATGAATTATTAAATAGATATCCGTATTATGCTCAAAAAAAAATTTACAATAATTTGCATAAATAATAGGTTTAAATTATAGCTAATAATAATAATTAATATTTTTTTTTCTGTTATTATCCAATTAAATTAAGCAAGCACGTAAAATACTATACATGTTACAGTATTCAAATGACTGTCTCGTTTTACATAGTAAATATATGAACGCATATTCATGTGGAATGTTAATCGATTAAATGTTTTTTTTCTATACTTTTTTCTCTGATGCTACTAATTTTTGCTATAGATTGTAATATAACTAGTGGCATAGATAATGTTTAAATTACATAGCATATTGACAGATTTGTGTTAAAATGATAATTTTTTTTGCTTTACGTTGTATCCCTTTTGGCAGGAAGGCAGAGAGAGCCTAGTGTTAGACACTCCGATTCTCACTTTCCGACGAATTTTAAGAGGCATTATGTGTTGAGTGGCGTCACCGCCGTGCTTTGCCTCGACTCCAGTAACGCGAACTTGAATAGGAATCGAATACACAACCCACTTCGCCTTTACATATATGTGTTAACTAAATGTCAATTCCATTTTAATTTATGTAGGTGTGTAACTATAGACACTACGGTTGTGGGTTCGATTCCCAAACGGTAGAATGAAATATTAAATATTTTCATTTCTTCGCTCTGATAACAAAACAAAAGCTAAAACATATTCAAGTGTTCCCGTTTTTCGCATTCTGCTCAATTTTTACGACATAACTTCTCGAGTGGGGAAATTAAACGCTGCTTAACTTAACTTAGGCCGGTTCGATTCCGCGCTGGGACTTATTTATGATAATACCATGAATAAGTCCCAGTGTACAATCGAACCCACAACCATCACGTCTAAAGTATGCCTCTTAAAAAAATTGCTTTATAGAAATAAAGAAATTAAGCTATAATGCATACTGTCTAATTAATATACTATAAGCTCACAGGTCACGTACTCATACGCCACTGTAAGTTTACCTTATTTGGCATACACGAAGTTTTTAAGTTTTTGTTCAAAATACTTAATCATACTTTATGACGCTTACAAGCGACAGAAATGCGGCTTCGCCCGCTAAATAAATGATTTATTATTTATTTTTATGTTATAGTCAAATTATACAAAATCTGTTTAAGAAATTATTCTGATCTGTTTAAGAAACTATATTGCTTATATTTTTTTCTAAATCCGTTTTATCTAACCGGTTTTTTCATTCGGTTAATCGACAATCCGGATAATCAGATCTATAAAAAAAAGTTCGATTAGCGCATATCTATCACAAAATTGTTATATGTCTAATATAATACAGCAATTAACAAACATTGTCTATTAATAGCAACAAGTACATATTAACGAAAATCAACGTTCTCGTATATAAAGATTTTTTTTACATTTTCCAACACACGATTTATACATATATAAATTTACGTTTTTATAAATTTTCTTAGTTTACATTCTTAGGTGGTATAAAATAATAATCGCGATTGATAGTCGAGTATAATCGAGTTTCTACTTTAATTTTAATTAGTTTATTAAATAGATTATTAATAAAAATATGTAACTAATTATTGTTCGTCATTTTAAGATAAAAAATTAAATAATTCGCAACAAAGTAGAGATACAGGAAAGTGTTTCTAGAATGAAGAAAAATAAACTATTAATATAAATAAAATTTAAATGTCTATCTGGAATTTCAAAATGATTGTTTTTCTATGTGGATATCATTAAATCCACGATAACAGAAATAAAAGAAACAATTATAAATTTTTGTTTTTATCTGTTGCTCTTTCTTTCTGTTCTGGCCAATCTCTGGAACCAATACTAGTTTCTGTAGAAAATACAGTAAATGGAAATTGAACCTACAACCATCGCAGTAAAGAAAATTAACCACTAATCCACTACAGCGTTTCAATCAAAATGTTGTCAGTAATTATTGCAAGCCGGTCCACGCGCCATTGCAGACCTCATGCCTTGTTTAGAATAAGGAAACCTATTTTTTTATTACGAACGCACTATAGTATGACAATATATGGTAATTATATTCTTGTTAATAAATATACGATTATTTTATGCGGTTTCCAATTACAATTGGAATTTTGCATGAAAAATTGTACCTAATTTTCGAATAAACGATTTCAAAAAATGTAAAGAATTTAAAATAAAGACGATCGTTTATTTTAATTTCACGATGTAAATATACAGTTGTATATACGTAGAAAAGTAGTAATAAATAGAGTATTTTCACTTAGAACATTTCCCACATTTGGTAGGATGTCAATAGAATGACCCTTGTGTTAAGACACTCCGTTCTGATCCTATCAATATTTATAGAATTATGTAGCTTAAAAAAACATAGGAAAACGGTCATAAACTATTCTTAGTATGTATTAATTAATAGAGTGTACATAAACAAAATAAAAAAAAATAAGCGCACATGCAAATTAAATTAATGAGCCGTAGAAGTTTTTTTCTATTATTTTTCTGACTAGAATGCTATAATGTTGGCGTATTACAAAGTATATTTATTACTGTACATATTTGCATTTCCCCTTACACTTTAGTACGGGTTATGCTAAAATATTGAAACTATTTTTCGATAGATGTAGATTCTATGTTAAGTTATTTAAGGTCCACTCATCTACTTGTATATATATATATATATATTTTGTAATTCTCACTAAAAACGAACGTGCCCTTGTGATTTGGATGTGTGAAGAGTATAAGTGACGAAAAAATTATAAAAAAGATTTATGAAGCAAGGGTATGAAGCTAATACTGAAGAAAGATCACGTAAAACCGAGGAGCCTTCAAATAACATAAAAATAGAGATTGATGATAGTGAACGAGGCGTGTATTGGAGAATTTAGCATTCTGTCCTCTTTGATAGGCCAGGGTTAAAATGTGAAGCTACAAACTTGATTGTGTACGGAACCACTAATTTCACTAATTTCTTTGCTATCTTTGTTCATCCTGTTATTTAATTTATTTTTTTAATTTATATTTAAGTTACTGTTACATTGGTAATAACTAACTACTTGACACACTTAGTATAATAAATATCATTAAAAAAATACTATCTTCTTCCCATATATATAATCATTCCAGTTACTCGCCAATTCAAACGCAACACCAAATTACATCTGCCCCACATTAAACCAACGTCGTTACAACCTTAAAATCTTTAAACGGCCGTTTTTCGTTAAGCTTTATAAACTTTTGTATTTAATTATTCTGTAATCAAAATGTAATTGTGTTATTACGGAACACCTTGAGACAGGAATGCATCTTAAATTT
>JBAIZZ010000130.1:438936-511011 GCA_037355905.1 Heliconius aoede
AAATGCGACAGATTGTGGGTTCGATTTTCGCGCGATGAAATGATTTTTTTTAATATTTTCATTTTCTCACTTTGTTAACGTGACAAACTTCAATCACACCATGCACAATGTCTTCAGAATTGGACGGAAAGTAGGTATCAGAAGTGTTCTAATGGGAACAGAGTGTTTACACACCAAAAAATATATATATAAAAAAAGGAACCCAGAACATCCACAGTATAATAATACAGTCAATTGTAATTGTTATACAATTATTACAAGTGGATGTTCCCGGTTCCTTTATTTATATTTTTTCTCTAGTCATTATTGACTGCTTCTTCGGGTATATAAATGACATACAGACAAATTAATTCATTTTTTAATATTATCTTTCGATAATTGAAATAATCATTTAAATTAGTAAGCTATGATAGAATACAAAATAGAGGTAAATAAAAAAAATAATTAATCTGTATAAACAAAAAAACATATAATATATTACAAGTATTGTGTTACGTATCTACAAATCCCTGTCGCCTGTAACTTACTACAAACGCCACGTAGTAAAATTTTGGGTAAAAGTGTCCATAAAAACAGTTTATATTTTTGTTTTATTGTTTAAATGTCGGATAAAAATTATATCTAATATAGTTATAGTTATGGTAAACAATAGTAATGTTATATTTACTTTCTAAATTATATTCTCAAGGAGCACTTTTAATATAGAAAGTTAACTAACTAACGGAGGCCGACGAGGCCTTCATGGCTCTGGGGCACAAAGTGTGTAAGGCGCAGGTTGTGGGTTCGATCACTACTCGAGGGAATCGAAAAATTTATCCAATTTATCTGTTATTTAAATTATTTCCACATTTTTCGTTTAAACTGACAAAAATAGTACAATAGGCATTTTTTAATTTTAACGCTATATCTCGTAAAGATAAACTAGGCAGAAAATTCAAAATATTTTATTTAGAGTGGCGAAATTCAACGGCACATTTAATTTTATTACCCTAGTGATGAAATGAAAATAACGCATTCCCCTGAGTGGGAATCGAACTGACGACAGCCACCTATATTATTAGTTAGTTTAGTTAGAAAATTTTCTACAAAATGAAAATAAGTAAGCTCTCTGGGTTCGATTCTCACTTGAAGTGAAGTATTTAATATTTTTACTTCACTCAACACACAATGCGTCCAGACTTCCTCGGAAAGGGGGAGAGGGAGTGTCTTAATACTAGATTCCCAGGTTCCCTGTGCTTGTACCACGGTATGTGAGATTTACAGCTTGAAAACACATTTTTTTTAAAAAAACTTAATTCTTCTTGATATTTTAAGGCTTATAGCGACATCTATGTAAATAAGGCCGAACTTTATGCTATAAGTTTCGTTATAAGCTCGCGTCCGCTGACACTTAGAAATCAATAGCTTTTAAGCTTTGGAAGTACTTTTATATAGTAATATTATAAAAGTATTCGTTTCAATATAGTCATGTTTTACCCTCATTTGTATATTATTTGAAAAAATATACAATATCCACTACTATAAAATTATTAGTATAATAAAATATCAAGTATTTACCAGCATTATTAGAGATTAGTTTATTTACATACAAACATTAAAAAAAATTGCTTCACGCTGTATCCCGCACACAGAGGGACACATCTAGTGTTATGTAGAACACTTCTTTCCCCACTTTCTGCCGAATTCTGGAGGCATTACGTGTTGAAATTATTGAATATTTGTTTTAAAAGCAAACAAAAAACCCCGATTGCATAAACTAATTTAATATAAAAATTAATCCAATGACGTGACATTTATCAACATCGGTTCAATAATTGAACAGTTATAAGGGTAGAAAGAAAAAGATATTCTTAAAGACGTTCCAAAACCATACTAATAACGGGCAAATATGTATGGAAATTAACATCATGTAACTTTACATATTTTTTGCAAATTTAGACTATACCTACCTATTGATATACCTAAGAACACCGTGTTGCAATCTTATAAATATAATAATCGATTTCCACCAAAAAATTAACTTAAAACTTATTTCGCCGAACAAAAACCCCTAACATATGCCACGAATTTCTCGATAATCGTCGCCTAATTTGAATCGAATTTTAATCGAAATCGGTCCGAATTTTTTTCTACGGCGCCGCGACCGCTTACAACTGAGAACTGTCAATCAAGTGGTTTACAGTACATATTATTATTCGGTTCTTTTGTAATCGCTAAGAATTTCGACATCGACAGGTTGATTTTGGGATTGTCGAGCAAGAAATTTTTAATTTTTTCCCCTTATTTTTATATTTTGTTTGGGCGGCTTTTATTTTTGAGTTTTGTGAAGCTAATATTGTAAGGACCGCTTGCAAGCTTAAAGTTCTACTGGTCGGTATATTCGTATTTTGCATTCAAATTTTTTTATACTGTCACGCTTAATCATAGAAAACGAAGTGCCATATGCTTCGACCCCTGCTACCTCTTTCGCCTCGTCCACTGTCATCAACTCCATCTTACCTACATGCTCTCATGCTTTTGCATGCTTTACTCATGCATAGGAGATCCTCATGCTTCTTACGTGACCTTTTTTTAATATTATTAATACTAGTACTTTCTTTCTAACATTATTATTAATGTTAGAAATAAAGTATATTCACAATTCATTAAATGAGTCCAAATCGGCTGAGAATAACGGATTTCAAAATAATAATAAAATAAATAAAGTAATAACAGATTTTTATTTTTTGTGCTTATCTGTTATATAACATTGAAAACATATCGTAGTCTTAGAATAAAAACAACACAGCTCGGTAATAAGAATTAACACATATTATGTGTAAATTCTAAATACTTTTTTTAAAGTCAATTACAAGATCGCATTCAATTGTTAGGTATAATATGATTCAATTATTTTATTTCTATTAACTTTATTAACTAGACTTAGGTATATACAGCAGGCAAATATTTCTTATAGAAATTACAAACAAAACTAGACTACTTATTACGTTTTAATTTAAATCAATTATTTAAAGTAAGGAACGGAAATGTTTTAGTGGAAACAGAGTGTCTTAAGGTGAGATTCCCAGGTTCACTGTGATTAATAAAGTATTATGTGATTATCATTTTTTTTGCTCTAATATCAAAGCGAAGCGCAGCGTTCAGTTCCGCTACTTAACACACAACGTCTCTGCACAACGGTGTGTTGAATATTTCATTCCCTCAAATGGATGTTGAACCCACTACCTGGCCTCTACAAATAGATAACAAACGTAAAATCTAATCTTTGTAAATTTAATTTTTATAACTCTGTCAAAATTCCTTATAATACTAATAATATTTACTTACTGATGTACAATGCAATAAGATTTTCAGTTAAATCATAGTCTAAAGTCGATAGACATTTTTAATTTGCACCTTATGAGTGACGGAACTCAGCGCCGCTCTTTCCAGAGTGGAACATTGAAAGTAATTTAATAATACACTTCTTTATGTTTTTTTATCGTTTTTACGATATATATTTAGGAATGAAATATATTTAGAAAAACAACAAAATTATATACCCGAAAAAAATCAGCTTCACGTTGTATCCTGTGCATAGTAGGGTAGGCAGAGGGAACCTAGTGTTAAGACACTCTGTTCCTCGGCACTGACTGCCGAATTCTGGAGACATTGCCTGTTTAGTGGCAAAACTCAACGCCGCGCTTTGTTTCGACACCAGAGCAAAGAAATGGAAATATATACATTTAAATAATTATTTCATTTCCTCGAGTGGGGACCGAACCCATAACCAATCGATTTAACAGTTAAGCTTTGTTATCCTGGGCCACAACTGACATCAATAAATCTACTTTTTAATAAATAAAAAAAATGTATACAGAACACTGATTTTAACAAAAAAAACTCTTACTTAACACACACTCTAATTGTATTATGTCTCGCGGCGGTAATTGGCTGTAGTAATATAAAAAAAAAACTCCAATACAAAAATTACCTTTTTTAGTTTTTGTTTGTTTCGGATTTATCCCTAATCTCCCATTGACACAGTAATGAGGCCGAAATATTGTACGGATGATATTATAATATTGAAAACTGTGGAGAATCGACTCTATAATGTTATTAAATATATTTATATTTGTGTTAGCTTCATGATGTCTTTATAAGGTAGTTAAGTAGTTATTGAGTCACCGATTTGTCTGTTAACATTTCGCCGTGATCGAACCTACTACCATCCTGTGTATAGTAAGGTACTGCTACATTGTGCCTCTAATTGAGTACTCCACAGTGCAGTATAAAATGAAATATTTTTAACTGATCTTATGTTATATGATATTATTATTTTGATCGAAGGAAAAGCAGATAAATTCAATACTCGATAAATAAATAAAAATATTATTTTAATGTACTGGACTATTTATTCTAGTAATATTGCCGCTGGTTTCGTTAGAATCTTGAAACTATTATAATTAAACGTGTGTGCTGAAAAAAGTAGTGTCTTGACATTTTGTTATATCTTTCGCAGTGCCATCTGCCATATGCAGAATTTTTTTTTGTTTCACGATATATCTTGCACATATCAGGTATGCTGGTGTTAGGAAATTCCGTTCTCCATGCATTGGTCAATTTCCAAGACATTTTATGTTACAAAGCTAGGTCAACGCCGCGCCTTGTCTTGTTACCAATGCGATGAAATTAAAAAACATCATTCTACCGAATGGGAATCGAACCCAGAACCGTCGGGTTCAGTCTCAAACGACCTGTAACATAATATATCTGTATGTTTGAGTTGAGTAAAGTATAAAAAGAATTATAGCATAAAGACAGCTCTACAGACGTCAATAAAGTTATATATCGCCACCGGATGAATTTGGTTCCTTGAAACTAATCAGTTAAAATAAGTAAATTAACGAGACGACACGCAACCACACTATACTACGAATTTATGGGATTATTATGGTTTTTTTTTTATTTATAATATTTTTTTTATCCTTTTCATTTTACTATAGGCAAAGGCAGTCTTGTATTAAATTGCTGTAACTCACTCTACTCACTAAGTCACTATCATATGAATAAAACTAGAAATACGTCGTACTTCGCCGTAGCAGACTAAATATCTTATAGAAAAAAGAAGAAATATATTTTCTCTTATAATTAATTGTTATAATGTTGAAGAGTCTGTTTGATTGAACACGTTGATCTCAGGAACTATTAGTTGGAATTAAGAATGAAAAGTTGTTAATCCAGAAAAGCTATTTTCTATTCGTCGGTATATCGCAAAAGTACATACGTAAGCTCCGTTAGTAGCTTTCTGGATTTAAATAAATAATTTTATAACTTCAATTTGTATAATATATTTTAATTGTTATTTATAGATAAAACATACTTCGGCCAGAGCAGAAAATTAATATCAAAGGTTCTTCTCCACAAATCCAGTAAAATAAGAAAACTTATAAAAGTATAAAAAATAAAGAATATATCCATCAATGATATACAAGACAGCGTACACGCAATTAGAAAAATTAAAATATCTTAAATACTACCTATTCGTTCACGCGTCTTACATCTTACATACTTTCTTTGAAATTATTCTGGAAAAGTTGTAAACGATTGTATTCTAATTTTGCAGTATTTGTGAAATTACCAGATAATTATTGTAAACGTTTTCTTAATTAAATATTAAAAATTTTTATATACAAAAAATAATAACAGAATGGACTGATATAATTATGTTATGTTACTTTAAGGCTATGCTCAAGACTTTTTCGTCAGTTTTTGAGATAATACGTGTTGAGTGGAACTCAACGCCGTGCGTTGTATTGCCACAATAGATATGAATCGAGCCGTAATTTTAGCACAAAAAATTATATAATGAACCAATAGTATGCTGTATTTCTTAAACCAACCGAATATTTTATCTATTTACTTTACACTTGAAATTTTATCGTCATTTTCAAATTCTTTCATTGGAAAATATAGTTAATATTATTCATATGATTGTATTTTATATAAATATCATGTATTTTTGAAATACAATCCAAATCTATGTAATAATAATAATAATCTAACGTAACTACCTATAGTAGATCAAGACCGGAAACACAGTATCGAGGATCTGTAGGAAGGTCAAGGAAGGAAAATCATGAGGACTCCCGGAGGGCGTGTATGAAGAAGTTGATAACAAGTGGACGAGGCGAAAGAGGTATGTGAGATTGTAGCGTATAGCGCTCCGTTCTCTCTACCTCGCGAGGGTTACAGCGTGAAGGTAAGTTAGTTTTAAGCAGTATGTATAGAAGAGCTTCACCCAAAAAACAAAATTATCAGATATTTGTATCAAACATCGATTCAATACACCAACTGCAACTCATAGAGAGCACAAAACGCGCAATTCATAATTGTATATTTCAAGCGCTACATACGACATGTACACGAGCTCTAGATGATTTACGATACTTCTGCAAATTTATACACATTTGTGAGAAATTTACCGTTTTTGTTTACAATAAATTTTTATTATAGCGCCAGCCGTGGCTCAAGGGGCACAAAGTAGGACTATAAACGCGACTGGTTGCGGGTTCGATCCCAATTCGAATGAAATATTTATTTAAATATTTATTTCCATTTTTTCGCTTTTGTGTCGAGACAAATACCTGTGTATTTGTCTCGTTGAGTTTTGCCACTCAACACGAATTGCCTCCAAAGTGACGAACGGAGTGTCTTGACAATGAAGTTCCTCTACCTATCAATATATATAGATAGATATAGATACACTGTTAAGCTCATTTTAACGTTTATGTAAACTTAATTTACTTTGCTATACTAGTCGTTTTCTGCGTTGATGGCTTGTGAATGTTCTTAAGTATATTTTTTTCTTTTGTAAAGACATTGAATAACGATGTGTGTTTTTATTTCTCATAACGAAGACGTATAAAGCAGTATGTAAGTAATATTTATATTTAGATGCCTCTGTTGCGCAGCGACACTGCGCTTGTACTGTACACGTCAAGGGCTTGAATGTGGGTTCGATTGCCACGAGTGCCGTCACTCAACCTGGTGAACGGAGTAGGTTATCTCTATCTATCCTTCTTTCTATATGCGAGATGCTGAAAAGATTTACAGTCTAAGTAAAATAAAAACAATTAAAATATTTATTTATTCAATCTATTTACAAAAAAAATACAAGCATTGTAGAAAAAGAAATATCGCAGACCCGTTTAGACTTTTTGGTAGCTGTTTTTGTCTTACAAATTCGAATAAACTAATAAAATTAACCTACCGAGTGAAAATCGAACCCACAACCGATCACCTTGCTTGCATACAGTCAAAAAACGACACATAACTCTCCTTAATTTGAAAACGCAGGTGTAAATTCTAAATAATAAGTATGAGTAACATAAATATACAAAATCGATATAACTTACAATTATTTATTATTATGCACGTCATATATCAGATAATAACGTTTAAAAATAAGGCCGTCGTGGCGCAGGGACACAAGGGACTGCCTGTAACGCGACGGTTTTGAGTTTGATCCCCACTTCGAGGGAATAATTTTTTTTTTTCAGCTTCACGCTGTATCCCTCACACATCAGGGTAACGGAGTGTTTTGACACTAGATTTGCTCTGCTGTACGCGAGATACGGCGTAAAGTTAATTAATTTTATAAATTATTATTAGTAGTAGTTAAATAACTTAAATTTTTAACTTTCAAAACTTTCGATAAGTTATAAAATCAACTTGTTGATTGGCTGCAGTAAAAAAATTTAATACTTTCATTAACAAAAATTAAAATTCGTACAGTGTAGAAGACACCTGCGTGTGCAGTCAATATTTTAATATGTTCATTTAACGTCATTTATTATACTAATTTTTAGCCAAAAAGGACTACTACATAAATTGAGTATTGAATGTCTACAAAACGTGGAGTTCGGAGAGAGTTATCCAAGTTTATACTTTATTTTTATATTGTCTTCTCTTCTTTTAGCTGTGCGCTGGATCCCATGAGCATCGCGTTTACAGTCGCAGGCTTGTGTGTTTATTTATGCCAATCATAACACTACATGTCGTGGGTTCGACACTCATTCGAGAAAATTAAATATTTACTATTGTTGTTTCTTGATCACGGCACAGTGCGGCGTTGAATTTGGCCGCTCAACAGGCCATACTTTCAGAATTCGGTGGAAAGTCTTTAACAAAAGAGTCTTGATGGGAACTTTTATATGCGTGAGGCTAAAAAACAATAGATAATAAGCCTTACTATATTACGCCATACATTAAATATAATATAATTATTAATCATAGTAGGTCGTGTTTTCAAAATCACGCATAAATATATATGTATTATATTATTTTGGAAACCGTTTTGAACAGCTTGCAGTAGTAACGGGTAGACAGACAGTCTCTACAGGGTTTTATTTATTAGTATATTTTTCTTCTTGACACAAAAAATAATAGTATAGCTCTCTCAAACAATTAGTTTAATATAATATTTTTTATGTCAATTTTCCTACTAAGCACTGAAACTAATCTGCCGAATTTTAACGCTGAAACGAACGCTGCAAATTAACAAATTAAAATATATTGGAAAAAAAAACAGCTTCTCGTTCAAAAATAGAACATTCTCTCACTCACTCACCCACTTTACGAAATTATATAAACAAAAAAAAAATGGAGACATTTGCCACTAATAAAAGCCGTTAATTGTCTAAAATTACCATACTCACATTCGAATCAATTAAAATGAAATATACATTATAAAATATAGAAAACAACAAGTGTTATAAATTTTTCTATATAAAATAAGTATAGAAGAACGGTTCTATGTTTATTTTTTAAGTGAATTCAGTCAAGGAGCAATTCAAACGATAACTATAGTCCATTACTTATAATTATCACAGTATAATTATCTCCTTATTATATTATAATTTGTTTTTTTTGGTTATTATATGTGTATACCACCCAAGTTGTATGAAGTGGGAACCTAGTGTTAAAATCTAGTCGGTTTCCAATTGTCTTAAAAAATTTTCAAGAAATTGCATATTCAGCGAGGCTGTACATCGCATTTCGTTTAGCTTTTTGTTTGCAAGGTAAAAAAATATATTTTTGCATGCATCTCGGTTATAGGTATAAGGTAAAACCGGGATACGTGTGACGCGACGGTTGTGGGTTCGATTCCCCCTCGAGGGCATGAATTATTATTTATTAATATTTTCATTTCTTCGGTCCAGTACTAAGGTAAAAGTCCGGCGTTGAGTTCCGACACTCAAAACAATTGTAAATTATGCAGCAAAGCAGTGTTTGTATAAAAACATAGATCTTTCATGTAAGCCTATTTTTATGAACATAACGAATAATTCTTATTACTTATTTTACCTTTTGAAGAAAATATATATAAAATATTTATTTTTACACAATTTAATTACTTAGTTTTGTATTATTTACTGCAATATTTTATTAAATTATTTTAATAAAATTAAATTTAATACCGTAAAAATATAAAAATACAATGTTTCTTGATTATATGTAACTTCATTTCCAGTTCTGTAAATCGGTGGGGCAGTGGGGCATCCTCTACAAGCGCAATGATTGTAGATTCGATGCCCTGTTGGTAGAGTGAGTTATTCCGTTTTCTCCATTTAATGCAACTTTTTAGTTTCGCTACTAAGCGCGCAATGTTTTAAATTCGGGCAAAAAAGGAGTACGGAGTGTTTTGACACTAGATTCTCTGTCTACCATGCTATGTGAGATAGATCGTGACTCCCTTTAACATTATCATCTTTTAATTGTTAATTCTCATATAAAATGAGTAATAAAGTTAATTTATATGATAAATAGACGTTGCTATTCTAAAGGAAACCAATTAACTTTATAGAAAAAATATATAATAATTTATAATAGTTTACTGTAATAGTGTTAAAACTTATTCCAATTTTCTTTTACACATTAAAGCATACTGTGTAATTAATTCCTCATTATACAGAAAAGAACCGACTACTAGGCTGATAGGACACCGCCTGACTGGAAAAGTATTGGTGGGGGGTTATATCCCGGGGGAAAAAATATTTCAAATTTATTGCTTTTGGTACCATGCAAAGCGCGGAGTTAGGTTCTGCCACTCAACACGCAATGCCTCGAGAATAAAATTATGTTTATAATTAAAACGACTTTTGCAAAATAATTGTAATATTTAATATAAAAAATTACAATTAATAAAAAAAATGTATTAAATAAATATAATTTTTATTTCATAGATAACTCCATCCAAACAAACACCACGCATTGTCAGTGCTGTCAGTACCACAAACAGACATATTAATTAATATTTTAAATGTAAGTAGCTACCACGAATGTAAACGGTTTTAACTTAATCCCATAATAAAATGACATGATGACATTTACTGATATGTAAAAGATATATAGAATACATAGAACATATTTATAACTCGCAACAGACTCTGACACGTAACTATTTACATAAATATATATGTATTTATATATATTTATGTAAATGCGATTTTCTTTCGAATGCGAATTATGTGAGATTTACATAAAAACATATGGGTACAATTTTCTCCAATAATTTGTTTTTTTCGTACTTAATTCCTAAGAAAGTCCAGGCTGGGGAGGCTTTTATACATATTTATTACGTAAGTAGAGTATGATAGTTTTTAAGTATGAAGTTAAAGTAAGCACTTACCAGTATATGAACCTGTACCCGTCAACCAGACACTACCTACTCAACAATGAAGTCAATATTTTTTACTCCAAAGCTCATTTAAAATATTAAAGTATCTATTAAACTAATATCTTATATTCATTTTACTCTACTTACATCAACGTTACCTAAATAAGTATCGAACCCACGACCATCGCGTGGACGGTCATACAATATTCCACAGCGCCATGTCGCGCCACAAAATTAATTACAACTACCGTTAATGCTTGCTTCAATTAACGCATCAGACCATATCGTATATATTTATTATTTGCATTATTTTTTACTTTCTCACGTATTATTTCATTTTCAACGTTAAATCGAATATGTACTTATATAAATATGTAAGTACATATTTATAGTCCCTAAGTAAAGTGTCCAAAGTGAAAAATCGCAAATATTTTTATTGCTCTTTTGAACTACATAAAAATAAAAAACAAAATAAGAAATTTCCAAAATTTACAGTTTCAATACTTCACCTACGGATCGTCGATATATCCTTTTATAATATAATATTATTTATTATTATTATTTTCCAACACTGAACTCAATGTATTTTAATGCAGTTTACAATGATAACAACGTCGTGTAAAAGAAAGATTTAAATTTATACTAAAATAAAAGGCATTAAGTTCCTCATTCCATACCTCGATTCCTAAATTTCGCTGCATTCAGGCATTGAGTGCTAAGTAGCGTAACTCAACGCCGCGCTATGGCGCGAAGCGCGAACCAGCGCGAAGAAATGAAAATATTAAATATTTCATTTCCTCGAGTGGAATTCAAACGATTTACAGTCACACGATTGTGCCCCTGCCCAGGACGACCACTGCCTCATCATCTAATATACCTAATAGTAAAAATCCCAGAATAAATAGAATTTGAAAAATGATGACGTCAAAAAATAATTTTTACCCGCGCCAGTATTGTAAACACTAGTATTGAAATATTATAATTATTTATCTTAACAAATATTTGAACCTATATTGGTTAAACAAATCAATTTTTTTATTATTCCAAAGCTCATTTAAACCTTTTTTGAGCTTTCAAATGACTTCAATTAAATAATATTTAAAAGTTATTAAGAATCGGCCTTTTTAATGACCATGTAATATCAGATACACCTTTGCAATAACAGTAAAACAGGGTAAATAGTGTAATAAAATACATAATACCTATTATTATTAGTCTTTACCGTCTTTACAAGTGATGGGTATAATTCATCAAAATAATATGAAAATATATTATTTTGATGTATATACGTATATTCCTTAGGCTAACATCAGGCTATTAATTCTTTTGAATGGTTATAGATTCGATTCTTTGTTGTGGCAAAATTGTTTTTCAAGCTTTTCTAGATAGCTGAGAAGTACATCGTGATTTATAATGATTGAGACTTATTCTACGTGATTTTATCTCGACATAAAGATAAAAAAGTCGTTTTATAACTAATTATTGTTGTATTATTTATTGAAAAAAAAAATTATCAATTGATCTAATAAGTTGTTTCTGAGATTGTCGCGTTCAAATAAACAAAATTTTTAGCCTTATAATATATAACAGCATATATTGGTATTAACAAAATAAGATTATTTATTGCTCTTTTTCATTTTCAAAACGTCGATATGATTATAAAACTTCCCATAATATAATAAATATTTTAATTGTTTTTGTTTTTATTATAAAACAAAAAATGCATTATTATAGTATAAATTATTTAATTATTAACTTCT
The DNA here is from genome assembly GCA_037355905.1 of Heliconius aoede. Classification (NCBI taxonomy): domain Eukaryota; kingdom Metazoa; phylum Arthropoda; class Insecta; order Lepidoptera; family Nymphalidae; genus Heliconius; species Heliconius aoede. The sequence goes on from JBAIZZ010000130.1 coordinate 451,357, forward strand.
CAGAAATTAAATACGCATATAGTTATTCTGACCACCGCAGTGCCATGCAAAATATGCATGGGCTTACTTGATAGGTGCAGGCTTAATGTCGAGAAATTATTAATATTTCTTTCTCCTATTTTCGTTACTCAACATATAATTGATGCAGAAAATGGAAGAGAAGTGTCTTCACACTAGCTTTTCTCTCCTTGAGATGTTATTTATTTTTTACCTTCAGATATATTCCACTTATAACGGAGAAGGTAGAGACAAGCTAGAGTTAAAACACTTCTTTTTTTATACGTAATTTAAAATTAAGACACTCTTTTCCCCACGTTCCACCGAATTCTCAAAACATTTCGTGTTGAGTGCGGAACTCAACACCGAGCTTTTACTTCCACATCAGGGCCAAAAATAAGATAATTAACCAATATAAATTATATAAAAAATAACAAAAGTTTGTACATATCCTTATAGCGAAAACCGTTTATAAATTCCTACCGCGTCGGCACGAGCCGCATCTGCGCATGCGCAGTCATTTTGACACTTCAATACAAAATGCTGTACCGCCGGTATTTTTATATTTTATTTTATCTGCACCGATGGCACCTGGCCTTGTTTAATATAAGCTGTGGTGCTATGAAACAAAATACTACTTATATATGTACATAAATGTGTACATACACATGTACTTAAATGAGACCGAATAGCCCGGCGGCTTAAGAGTGTGACTTCAACCCACACCCGTTGTGGGTTGAAGTCCCACTCGGGGAAATAAAATATTTAATATTTCCATTTCCTCACACTGGAAACGAGGTAAACCGCGGCGCTGAGTTCCGCCACTAAACAACTACTAAGACTGTCAACGCAACGGTTGTGGGTTCTAATCCAACTTCGGGGTAGGGAAATATTTAATATCATCATTACATCAGGGCAAAAGAAATATCAGTAAGCATAATGTACTAAGAAGTTATCTTAAACAATCAATCCGAAATGATCTGCTTGTGCGGCGGTATTTTCCTGCTACCAAAAAGTTCAAAAACATGTTCGAAGTAGGCAAAAGCTTGATCAAAAGCTAGATCTACAGATACATTTAAGCTGCAAATATCGGAAGACAGGTGAAGATGAAAAAAAAAAAGGTTAAGCATATTTCTATAAAAACCTTATAAAAGGACCGGTCAGCTTAAAGAGCAAGTGTATTTTAAACGCTACAAATCATTCAACAATTTGTCAAAGGACGTCCACATTTTCACGTAATAGAATAATTGAAATACTTAATTTAATATATTATATACTTTTTATGCCGGCTAATACCAGTTACGCTAGAATATGTATATATTTAATTTTAATAAATGTACTAACTGAAGTAGATTGTGGGGTTAAATCTAACCGCACTTTATCCTATCACATCGAGACAATGACAATATCGGAAATCGAATATATCACCATCGTGTGACAGTCATCGTACCGGGCCATGATGGCCTCTACACTTTATAATAAGCAAATTATTTTTAGCACTCTATTCCTATCTTCAATACATTGCGAGTTGAGCTGTCTTGTTACCAGAGCAGGGGAATGAATCTGATTTCCAGAGTGGAAATCGAACTGAAACCGTGGTAATCGAGGAGTTAACCAAAAACCGTTCAAACAAAAATGGAAAGGCAAGGTGAGTTACACGGAAGTAGTTTTTAAATGATATCCTTATCGCTGTTGTACATTGAATTAGTGCCAAAACATTGCAAACTTGCGAAATGATACCGCCTAAGTTAATAAGCACTTTTATATGTACTGTACGCATACAAAATGGAAAAGCTTTTTTAATATTACATTATTAGTTTGTTTATTTTTTTTATTTTCACATGTGAATAAGTTTCTTCAAATGGGATGGTCGGCATAAAAAGGAAGATTGGCTCCTATCTATTTAGTTTTTGTTTTTCATCATGAGAATACCCTTTTACGATACGCCACTCGAGATGGAATTCGAATGGATTATGTGGGAGTCAAGGACTGGCATATATAGGCCATAACATCCACTAAAATCTCTGGTCCACTCTCGACGGTCTACTTAAAGTAACCTATCATGCCTATCCCGCTCCTCATGTAGTCCGGCATGACTACGCATGTCAGATCTGCCTAGCCTGTATAAAATTGCACTTACAATTATACGCTACCAGTCCACTATAATATCCTTAGTTTTTTTGTCAACAGTCCCAATAACCTGTAGAATTGTTATAAAACCGGACCGATTTCCTGTTTCGCTCTGTACGTACTTTGCAGACAGCGTAATGCAATATCACAATTAACATTAAACTTATCGCTAACAAGACATAAAAGCTTATTATTTTTATTCGTTCCTTGAAATAAATATTAACGATAGTTAAAGTTAATTGCATTTAAATATTAATGAACTGATAAGAGATTGTTTTATTTGCTATTGAAATGATAGGACGAGAGATATTATAGACGTAATACATACAATTTTAGAAATGGATAATTATATATTTATAAATTAGTGTAGTATGGTTTTTTGGAGCTGATCGTGGGAAAAGTGTGGCTGTACTTAAACGTGACTAGCTGTGGATTCGATTCTCGCTTCGCTTCGATTCGATTTCGAAATGAAATATTTATCTAAATTGATATTTTCGTTTCTTCGCTCTGGTGTCTAGGTAAAGCGTGGCGATGAGTTCCGCTATTCTACAAGCGTTGCCTCTACAATTCGGCGATAAGTGGAGAACGGAGTGTCTTAACACCTAGGTTCGACAATGGTTTGGTTCTGTTCGGACTACAGCGTGGAAATTTAGATTTTATAATTTTTTTTAGTAGTAGTAGTTAAACAAAAAGCATTTGTTTTTGTTATAATAGAGGCCGTCGTCGCACGGGCACAGGTAAAGGCGACAGGTTCTGGGTTCAATTTCCACTCGAGGAAATAAAATGTCTCATGTTTTGATTTCTTGCTCTAGTAACGAGGCAAAGCTTGTCGTTGAGCTCGGAGCCAAAGATTTATTATTTATTAAAAAAAAGGCATTTCGACATCTCGCATAACACACTCATATTAAAAGAATAATACCAATATTAAGAATTGCATTTAATAACAGCAGTTGCCCGATACGGATCGCCAAATGATTCCGCGAAGCGAGCTTGTACACGCGACCATTTTGCACCTTTGTGGGTAAAAAATGAGAAAAAAAAGTAGATACAAATTTTGAAAATTTTAAGTTAAACTGATAAGTCAATTGGGTGTATAGTTATTTTTTTTTATTTTTTTTAACAACTCACAAAAAGAGAGTATAGTGTTTTGAAATTTTTAATCTTTGTTCATGTTTGATCTAAGATACTGGAGGAAGGTCACGTAAAAAGCATGAGGAGCCCCTTGGAGCGCATGCATGAAGATGTTGATGAAGATTGTTGTTTGGCGCTCCGTTCTCTCTGACTACCCCGCTAGGGATAAAGCGTGAAGCTAAGTTAAGTTAAGTTTGTTGATGTTTGTATTGTTGTCAGGAAAAAGGGAAAATCAGGGTAAGTAGAGGGAAGGGAGGGTTAGTGTTAAGACACTCCGCATCGCCACCCACAACCCCATTTAACACTAGAAGAGTTACAGGTGCTTTGTTGGACTTCAAGGTGGAGATAGACGTGCTTTTTGAAGGCAACCATGTCGTATCGACAGAATGCTGCTGGAGATCTTCCACATCCATGCATATATGAGGGTAGGTAAACGGAACTTAGTGTCTTGACACTTCCCTAATGGCCGCGCTTTCTTATATTATTACCTGAGCAAGCAAAATTAATATTCACCTACGCCTATCGTATTTACAGTTAACCTCTATACTACCATTCTAAAAAATTAAATATAATCGAAAAAAGTAATTTATTATCCACACAACTTATATAGACTTACATTCTACTATAATTTCTATTCAATTACAACGGGTGTGCCCGTTTCGATTAGAATTTTTGCATTCTACACAATTAAAGTTGCCGACTTATCGACGTTTGAACTTCATGTAAAGAAAAGACCTGCAGGAGTTTGTATTTAATGTTATATTTATAAGTTAGCGATACTATTTTTATTATTTTAATTCAAACAGGAGGGCTGGTAGTACATTGTTTAAAGTTTTTGTTAAAGAAATAGGAAAACTAAAATTAAAATATGTAGTAATTGAAAGTGATAGTATTATTTTAAGTAGGCTAAATATGTCCGTACGCGATGGTCGTGGGTTCGATCCCGATCGATTTGTTCTTCGCTCTGGTGTTGAGGTAAAATCGCGGCGTTGAGTTCTGCTACTCAACACGCAATGCCTCCAGAATTAGGCAGAAAGTGGGGAACGGAGTAACACTAGGTTCCCTCTGCGTACCATGCTGTGTGCGGGATACAGCTGATTTTTTTCTGGCGTGCAGCAGGGGCGTGCGACTGTAAACTGTGTTCCCACAATCCAGAAGTGTTCTAATGGGAACGGAGTGTGTGAGTTTTCACGTTAAATTTACGTTTAAACTTGAAAGCGACTTTGCGTACTTTTTATTATTTATTATTTTTTATACATTATTACTCGTTATTATCACTCTAAATTAATGCAATTATGGGTTTACCGTTATCAATTCTATATGTCGCCTTAAATTAATTAGTTGTTCTCTCGATTTCCACTTTGAAGATGGAGAAGGAGAGATGAAACATTTAATATTTTCTTTTCCTCTGGTAACGAGCCACATCGCAGCGTTCGGTTCTAGCAAACAACGCGCGATGCCTCGATAATTCAGAGGAAAATGTGGACTGGAAGCTTCTTAATGGGGAACTGTATGTTCCCAACACTAGATTGCCCAAGTTCCTGCCGACTCCGCTTTGTGACTAGCGCGTGAAACTAAAAAAAATACATATTTAATAAATAAATAATTTCTCATTATAACCCAAAATATATACATGAAAAAAGCAAATCACAATTTCTATAAGAAATAACAAATAATTTCTCTTTTTACAGCAAAAAAAAAGGAAAGAAACAAAAAAACTGAACCGCCTACAATTATAGAACTCCTTGCCCGGAACTGATCAAAGGCGCCGGCTGAACGATTCGTCTCGGCCATTAGAAGGAAGTGCCGGCCAGCTTGCCATGATATCTTACCACCATATATTTGTATATTTTTTTATTGAAAAAGAAATACTTTTTTTTTCAATAAGTTTTATTTGTTTTTTGTAAGCTAATGTTATTTAAATATTAAAAATATTTATCAAATTTCTAGAATCAGTATATTAAAAAAAAAGATTCACTATAGTTGTATTCACGTCAACAGGCCACCCTGTTACAGAAGGAACCTAGTGTTAAGACACTGTTTTCTAGTGACGGCACACAAAAAGGAAAACTAATTCAGTCAATTTGCAATCCGATGCTATTTTTTTATCCTATTTTAATTTAACCACATATACCACACATACCACATAATTTAACTATCGGTTAAATTATAACTTTAGAATATAGTTTATTAAACTTATCTAATTTTCTATCAATAATAAACATATCATTTAGTTTTATAACACTCCAATGAATTCAAGATAGATTAATTAATTGAAATTATTAAATTTAAATTAAATATCTTAGGAAAAATTAGTATATTTATAGATGTTTTGAAAAAAATATCAATAAATCTAGAAATTATTCTTAATATTTAATAAAATAACGAAAATAAGCGAAAAATAACTGTACAAAAAATAAAATAGTTAAAAGTTCAAGCTCTCACAGTATTGGTCGTCTCTACAACAGCTAGAGTGATGTCACACACAAAGACGTACCGGCTTATTATCTCATTAATGTTCTATAGCACCGCTTCTTTGTGGACTTCATTATGGAAGATCTACTGTAAAGTAGTTCGTTCTATATAATGAAGGGTAAAATAGTGTTTGATTCACGCTCTATCCCGTATATAGCATGGTAGACAGAAGGAAATTAGTGTCGCGACACTGCTTTGTTTCTTTACTAGAGCAGGGAATCCAAATAATTCATTCTCCCGCGGGAATCAAACCACCAACCGTCGCGTTGCAATGAATTTCGTAGAAAATTTATTTTTTGAAATCTAAGATATACTATACTCGACTCACTTAACGTAGTTAAGTAGACACATATACCTACTTAATATACCAGTGTAGGTATTTCGTTTAGAATGAAAAATATAGAAAACCGAGTTGTTTTATTAATAATATACATGCAGTAAAATTATAATACTATGTTGTCTGTACATTGAAGATATATGAGAAAATATATTTTTGAAAGCTCACATAATAGAAAGATTCTTAGCTTTATCTGTTTTCTGTGCGTTGGTTGAAACTTCCGGAAACTTTTTGGTGGAGACGACAACTGGTAGATAGTTACTAATAAAACGTCTCATAGAATGCTTTTAACAAAATTAAAATAAAAAAAAAAACTAACAATATCTTGAAAATGGATTCTCTATCTTCATTATTTAAATCATATACAATAAAAACAGTTTAAAAATGAACAGTTCTTGCATTAATCCATAACGCAGTAATTGTTAACAGCGCAGGTATGCAAAATGATTTACATTCCGAGCGTAATGTATGAACATACATATATACATTACATATATATGCCTATATACACGTAATGAAGAGAAAATCCAAGTCGATCGATTGTGACGTACGTTTCAGAGATCAATGGGCAAGTTTGAATAAAAATTGGAAAAAGAGTGTTTAGTCACTCAGTTGTCTTACTTTTCTCACGTTATATTATTTAGTTATTATAAGAGATTTGAACGCGCGCCTCTTGTTATATGTATGTTTTTTTGCGTAAAGTATCCAAATTTGAATGTCGGCCGTTTGGTAACGGGTTCAAATCACGTTCTAGTAAAACAAAATTAATTCATATATTATATTTTTTTCTAGCTATTATCAAATAAATAAGAATGAATCCTCATAAATGATTATTAAACACATTGTTTACTACCGCGATTTCTAACTGGCCACTGTATGAAACGCACACTAATGTTAATCGCGCATACCATCCGGTAATTTGTTTTTCTTATATCATGAATATATCAATCTATGGATGTGTGTATGTCTGTTCATGTTGGCATGTTCCACATTACTAGTAAACAAAGTAGCCTGTTGTTTTGCATTGATCCGTAACATATTTTGTTTCTTTTTATTTATATTCTTTGTATTTCAATGCGTTGTCGTAGGTTCGATTGAAATGTAATTTTACTAATTTAAAAAAAAAAACTATTGTTTGTTTATTACGCGTTAATCTCAAGAATTTTTGATTTGAATTCAAAAATAACTTTTTGTATTGCTTAGTAGATTTACATATATATCGTTTCAACAAATATATACATAAATAAATACAAAGAAACAAATAAAAGGTAAAAAATTAATATTACAAATACAGACCATAGAAATTGTAAGAACTTGTCCAGACTTCATTATAACCTATCAACTTAAAAGGATACAAATATTGCCTACCTGTCCATAAATTATTATGAATGTATAAATTATTTAACGATCTCTTATATTTTTTGTTATAAGCAGTTTAATAATAGAATGATTGTTCTGAATGCAAATTCATCGATAGCGGGTTCAATTACCACTTGGTGTAATTAATTAGGTATGTGTCCTATTCATCTTGATGATATAAAGTGCGAAATCGGATCGAGAGCGGAGAACTGAGTGTCATAACACTAGGCTCTCCGTGGCTACCCAGTGGCTATTCAAGCCTTTGAAGAAATAACGATTTTTCTTTACAATTCTTTAAACGGTTTTTTTCTATGACAACTTTTAGCTTTTCGAACACGTAAATAATTTTTTTATCCCTATAAAGAAAGTGATATTCAATTATAAGTAACACGTTTAAATTCAAAATGGTGGCGTGCGTATAACACTTAATGTATGAAAAGGTCGTCCGTTCGATTCCGTGCGAATGAAGATTTGAACAAAACTTATATACCTAACTGTGTAATTAGTTGATTTAATATAATGAGTTTGAAAGTAAGCCTACATTTTTAATAATTTAAAGTGAATTTATTTAAGTAGGTAGGTAGTTAATTGTACGATAATTTGTACTTTAATATAACAAAGCTCAAGAGTTTGTTTGGTTGAGCGCACGAATCTTAGGAACTACGTGTTCGAATTGAACTTAATTTTTAAAAAATATTCCTAATAATGACAATTTCATTTCTTTTCTTAAAGTTTTTAACATTAAAAGTTTTAAAATTTTATTAAAAACATGTTTTTTTCTTCATTGAATTAATTTTATAGAAAAAAGGACAGACAGATAAATAAAAATGGCTTCCTTCATCAATAATCTTGATAACAACATAATAACTAAAACCAGGCAATTGCAATGTTCGGACTTTTAAAAAGTTTAATATATTATGACGCCATTTTTCTATGGTGATTATAGCATATGGCGAAAAACCCCATACTAAATATTATAATTCACTGTAAAGTAATAAGTGACGGCACAGTATACACTAAATTCAACTTTAAATCAACTACATTAGAGCTTAAAATTATAAAATCACAAAAAAACACTGAAATCTAGAAAAAAATACAATCTAAAATACTTAGAAAAAGCGCGTTAACAATAACTTTCTATAATCTATAATAATCCGTATGTTAGAGCGAGATAGCAGATTGATATAATATTATTCAGTAAGTGTGAAAAAGATAGGCGCATTTTTGTTGTTTCTATAATGCATAACACCGGTAGCCAATCGGGTTATAGGCGGGGCCATAAGAATTCGAACTTTGAAAATGTTTCAAACGTTTTGATGCTATCGAAAAAGTAAATTGGAAATCGTAATGGAGGGTTGACTTGGCTACGAATTTTACTAATTTTTTTTAGTTTTGTACAGAAAATTAAAGAAAAAAAAAGAGATATATAGAAATATAGTTCACCCATCACCCAGTGTGTCTGTGGAGAACGGAAGGGCTAATATCTTCTCTCTCCTTATTTTTTTACATTATAATCGACTTTTTAAAGTAATTAAGGATAAACTAAATCGAATTAAAATAACACTTACAGACTAAAGTCTAACTTTTCAGTTAATTTTAATAGTTGTTTCATTGTTATATTTTGGTTACCTAGGTATGTGTAAAAGAAATAGGCTCCACAAGCTCCACGGTAGTTCCACATATCAGGGTTGGCAAAGGGAACCTAAAGTTATGTTATTGCGTTGAGAACGCAATGTGTTAACTATACTAAGACACGCCCGTTTACCACCTAACTAAACGCTGTAGTTTGCCTTGTCACCACAACAAAAAAAAATTAAATAATTTATTCGTCTGAATGGGGATTGAACCCACAATCGACGCTTTCTTTGTACTGCACTGCACTGCACTGTAGCACGCTTGTACCACTGCGCCACGACGGCCTCAATTACCTAAGTAATTACCTAAGTAACACAATGTAATGTAGGTAATATAATCTATATAAAAACCCAGATAAGTACATACAATACAATATAGCCGCAAATCTGTCGCTAATTACAACACATTGTCGGCTATGAATGCAAAACGGACATAACTACAGATTTATATTTTATAAATCTGTAGTTATGTCCGTCTATTCTAATATTAAAATACAATAATTTATTATATATTATTGGAGGCCGTTATGTCTATAATAATTTATAAGCGCGACGATTGTGGCTTCGATTCCTGATTTATATATATTAAAAAATGAATTGATTTGATTTACTCGTTCTCTAAATAGAGCGAGGAAATGACAGCTGTCTTGCCGCATGGAAACAAAGTGTGATTGTAATCGCGATAGATTATGGATTCGATTCCCACTCGAGGAAATTAAATATTGAATATTTCCATTTTCTTCGCTCGGGTGTCATCGTGTCTGTTCACCAAGTGCCTCTAAAATTTAGCAAAAAATCGGGAGCGGAGTGTCTTAACATTAGGTTAAAACTAAACTACTAAAAATAACACTAAGCAGAAAGTGGAGAATATTGAGACCTACTGTTAGAAAACTCCCTTTTAATACTAGGCTTAGGCTTAGGCCTACTGCATGCATAAAAGTGTAAAAAATATTGAATATTTTACTTTTTTCGCAATGATAACGGAACCAAGTGCGGCGTTGAGTTCCACCACTCAACACGCAATGCTTCAAGGATACAGCGAAAAGCGAGGATATGATAATATGTATAATATCCAACTATAGATACGCTAACTAAAATTTAAATTAATATTAACTTTTTTAATTTCACCAAAATTAACATAAAAAGGCTTACATCACTTTTCTATTTAAAACTTTTCACATCAAAATATACCTCTACATAAAACCTGATACCTCTACCTCATTTATTTATTGTACCTCCACACAATACCTATATAGGTACAATTATCTTATCACGTACAAAAATCTAAACACGTTTATTCGAACGTGGCGAAGTGCAGTTATCACTACAATATGGCGTTAAACATGCTCTATGTTATTGATGTACTCGTATTTATGGAGCTTTGACATTTATTTGATTTTATATGAAACTAGAAACTTAATTTAGTTTTATTTGTTATTTTTTTTTATTTTCATATATAATGAGTTAAAAACTCACTATTTAAGGAGAACGGAGTGCCTTAACACGAGGTTCCCTCTGCCTACTCTTCTGTGTGCGGGATACAGCGTGAAGCTGATTTATTTATTTAAGGAGAAGAAAAAAATATGATCACGACAGGCTAGTTTACTCATCTTCGAATTTTGTCCTTTAAAATCTCTTAATGAAAAAGCTTGTTAAGTTCACTCTATATCCTGCTAATAGCTAGATAGGAAAAAGAAACCGAGTGCTAAGACATTCTGGTCCCCAGGCACCGCACTATATCCGAGCCATTGCGTGTTAAGTGGCGCTAATTAACGCCGCGTGTTGTCTTTGGGAAGATAATGAATGGAAGAAAGGAATTAACTTCCCAAAGTGATAATCGAACCCGCAACCTTCGCATTTACAATAACAACAAACCTTTATATTTAAATAAACATAGATAAATATCAATGTAAATCATAGGCACCTACATTTTTACAGGTTTAGGCCATTTTCCTAACGCATTTGAAACAGTGTATTGATTTGCGGAACTTAGCAACGCGCTTTGTATTTCCAGACCGAAAAAATGGAAACAATTCATTTCTTTGAAAGGAAATTGAAATTTAAAACGATTATGTTTCAAATCAAACGTCGTAAGCTTTTAACATAAACGATTACCAAATTTTAAGCTTTCGATAATGCATTTGAGGCCACTCGTGACGCAGGAGCACAGGCGTATATACGCGATAGTTTGTAGGTTCGATTCTCAGTCGGGAAAATGAAATATTTAATATTTTTATTTCTTCATTCCGGTTACGCGGCAAAGCGCGGCGTTATTCTCTGCCACTCAACATGCAATGCTACCAGAATTTGGCGGAAAGTGGGGAACGGAAGTGTCTTTATGGGGTTGAAATCACATAATTCAAACGGAGGATCACAAGGTTCCTTGTTGTTGGTTCCCACATACACTCATACAGCGTGAGGCTAGAAAAAAAATCAAATAAAGCACCTGCGAAGCAAGCATTTTTTAAACCTGGTGCACATGTAAGTTTAGTTATGTATCAAAACAAGTATTTTATTTGCACTCTAGCGGTTCATTGAAACATAAACAAATAATTATTCCATAAATCAATCGTCTGGCTGGAAACGCGGCGGTTGTGGGTTCAAACCCCTTTCGTCTTTCCCCTGTTAGATTCCTACTCGAAAAAATGGAATATTTTCAATTTCAAATCCTCAAAAATTCGGTGGAAAGTGGGGAACGGAAATATTTTAATAACAATGCAGTGTCTTAATGTTTATGTTAGGTTCCCAGGTTCCCTATTACCTTGTTATGATACAGATAAATTATTACTTTCCAGTATGCAATAAATTGAAATTTTTTCAAAAAGTGGGGAACGGACTTTTTCTAACTTTCGTTAGAAAAAAAGCGATAAATTGGTTTTTAGTAGTTTCTATTATAAAATATTATGAAGGTGCATATAACTTTTATACCCAACTATTACAGTATATTAGGTAAATGCAACGTAATCAAAAATCCATTACATTTTTATTAAAGTACTTATTTTATTTATTGTTTAATGATAGTAAGTGAAGACAGTAATGGCAGTTCCTTTTAGCGAGTAGAAAATAATTGTCACATACCACATGTGTATATTTAATGTGTATAATATAAAAATATTAATTTAACCATTTGAATTAAGTATAGTTAAGAAAACAAAAAACCGGACTGCATAAACTATAATAAATAAAGTAACACCCGCGCCATCAAAATAAATCGACGTATCAGTTATTCAAATCGGTACACTAGTTTAACAGTTACAAAGGTACAAAAGAACGGATATACATACTCGTACTAAAAAACACTCCTTTTGAGCTTCACCGCAGTCGGGTAAAAATACCACTTACTTTCCATTCCTCGATTTTGAAAATAGGTTTTATATTAGGTAGACAAAAATATATATTTTTTCACGATTATTAATATTTAGTTAAATATATAAAATAATATTTTGCCAAATAATACTTGATAAGCTTCATGATATTATTTTGTTTTTAAATTTTGAGATGATTTGTTTATATTTGTGGAAGTCGTCATGTCATTTCCGGTTCAATTTTAACTTTGGATCATTTTTAAATCAGACAAATTAGCTAAAAAAGTCATGTAAGACCTTTTTTTTAGGTCGTTTCATTTCCTACAAGAATATATATATGGATATATAGGTATCATCACTATTCGTGTGTTTTATTTTTCATTTGAAATGAAAAATAAAAAAAAATCCGTCTGTTGTTTATATGGGATATATGTAAAATCACGATGGGAGATCTCTTAATGAAAATTGAGAGCTGCAGTTTTAACGGACATATTTATTCGGTGTCCAGTACAATTTTTTCACTATAATTTAAAAAAAAAGGGAAAAAAAATTTTTTTTAGCCCACCTCATCAGAAGCCAGTGCAATTTTCCAATGATTATCCTTTCGGTCCTTTAAACATTACCACAAACCACAAGAAGATAGTCGATTAAACAGATTAAGCCTTAAGGATCATGAATCACGGAATACGGATCGAGGATCAGATCGAGAGCGAAGATAGGGGATCGAGGAGGAGGAGAGGAGAGGATCAGAATCATTTAGTGTTAAGACCCTCTATTCCGTATGTTTCTTCTGAATATGATACCATATTTTGAGAAAAGAACCTAACATAATTCACACTGTCTAAACAGACGAGAATCTATAATAAATAATTATTGTCTTGAGTGAGATTCGAACCTACAACGATCGCGTTAACAGTCAAACACAATTTCTTTAAGGTATGTAAAACGACACCTATACTTTACACGAATAACTAAATATAGCGTTTTAAAGTTCAGTGTTTCATAGCTGGTTTTATAGATGACGTTCAAATGTTTGAAGAAGTAGTTCTTCATATAATTGTAGATGGCGCTAATTCAAAATTTATTAGTGAAAAATGTATAAAATTTGGAGGATAGTCTTGGCGTAGGGGTGCAAAGTGTGGCTGTCAATTCGAATGGTTGTGGGTTCAATCCCCACTCGAGGAAATGAAATATTTAATTAAGTTTATAACAGCTAAATTTTAAATAAATATGTCATCTCTATATTCTATATATCTTTTTGAAGATTTTGTTTTGAATACAAAACCTCTTACGTAAGTACGAGAAAAATCAAATAAAAACCCAAACGATTTAAATTAAATTTTATTTACATTCACAGTATTGATAATCATTCAAAATGAATGGTTTTCCCCTTCGAACAACTACATACAGTGTAGACTTCTCCTAAATACACTTAAGTAGGTAATATTAAATAAATAAATAAATATTTCAAGAGTAATTTAAATTTTGTTTGCTATAACAGAATATTTTGGGTATTTCTCCCGAAAGCAATTCAAGTAATTCCACGCGATGTCCACTGCAAAGTGAGGCTTCTGGTATAGACATAAGCTTGTTATCTTCTCAATTTTGGACTTATCTGAAATTTATGTAAATATTATAATTACTAAAAATATTTTCTAATTTGTCATGTAATAGTGGAACATTGTCTTATTTTAAATGTGATGGCTGTAGGTTCAATTTTCATTTGAAGCATTTAATTTTTAGGTTCCACTATTAAATACTCAGGAATTTGAATCAAATGCTATATAACTTTCTTATAAGGCCATCGTGACGCAGTAGTCAAGGGTACCGCCCGTAAACGCGACGGTTGTGTGTTCGATTCCCACTTGAAGAATTGAAATATTTCTTTACGTTTATATTTCCACTTTTCTTCGCTCTGGTGTCGAGGCAAAGCGCGGTGTCGAGTTCTGCCACTCAACACACAGTGCCGCCAGAATTCGACAAAAATTGGGGAACGGAGTGTCTTGACACCGTGGTTCCCTCTGCCTACCCTGGTGTGTTCGTGATACAGTGTGAAGTGAAAAAAAAAACTTACCTTTATCCGGTATATCTTTCAATACAATATCCTGTCTCAAAACGCCGTCTCGTGTCATCACACAAGTCTTCTCGAAGAAGCATAGCACCCATTTCTTCAATTTTTTATCAAATGACTATAATAAATAAATAAATGATTATTTATTTAAAAACTATATATTATAACTTCCTCGCAGCGACAACGGCACAACGGTACATCGTTTGACTGTACACTCGACGGTTCTAAGTTCGATTGCTCTCATCTCTCACGAGAATGAATATTTTTATTTCTGGACGTACGAATTCAGTACAAAATGATGTACATTGAGGAGCGATCGTTGGTTTCAAGACGGCTGGTGACAAGACGAAACGAAAGCTTCAACAATTAGCTACCATGGTATAGCGGGATAAAACCGAGGGATATAGCGTGAAAGAAAAAAACTTACATTCGAATTGCCAGCTTGTAACTTTTCCACAAGAGCCCTGCTCACGTGGAATTTTTCAATACACTCTTCAATGGGATCTACAGAAGGAACACATGCTGGTGATTCATCGTCATCACATTTATACTCCTGTAAATTAATTTGTTTTTTAATATTAATGTGAAATATGTAACGGAGTTTTTCAATCCTAGGTTACCTCTGCCTTCCATGTTTGTGTTCGAGATACAACGTGAAGTTGAAAAAAAAATGAAAACCAGTATTTACTTGGAATTCGGCCTAGGTAGTTCCTGAGATTAACGCATGTAATACACACATCGACAAATTTTAGTAGTTATTATTCATTTGACCGCGCAGGCCACAAGTAAAAGTTTGCAGTAGCTATATAATATATAATCTTACCTCTATTTTGAATATAATAATAAATATGAAAAAATGGAAAAAAATAATAACAAGATTTCTCATTTTCAAAGACAATTTTCACAATTGGATAGAAAGAAAAATGGCAAAAAATTTAACGATTCAAACCAATTTATACTAGCCTCCTGTACAAAGGTAAACAACGATGACTAAGATTGAATAATGGACGGATAGGTAATTTATTGTTTTCAAATATCTATTTTATTTTATTTGCTTTATTTAAACTTCACTCTTTATCCCTAGCGGGGTAGTCAGAGCGCCAAACGCTACGGTCTCTACATACCTCTTTCGCCTCGTCCACTATCATCAACCTCTTGATGTAGCCCTCTGGGGGGCCCTCATGCTTTTTACTTGATCTTCCTCCAGGATCTTAGATACTGTGTTTGCGAAAGTCAATCGAGGTCTCCCCTGACCTCTCTTATCACTCACTTTTCCATTATAAATCTTTTTTACCATTCTTTCATCATTCATTCGTTCTACGTGCACAAACCAGCTCAGCACGTTCTTCTTTATTCTCAACGTAACATTCTCGCTAGTACCATCCTGTGCGGATTCGGTCAGCTAAGCTGACATTGCATATCCTACGAAGAGGTCGCATCTCCACGGCATTCATCTTACTTTCATTCTTCTTCTGTTAATACCCACGTTTCGCTGCCGTATAACAGCGTCGGAACCAAAACTGCATTGTGTAAAGCCATACGCGTAGCTGTGCTGACATTTCGCCGTCTCATCAATGCAGCTAAGGCGCCGTTACCAGCAGCAACACGCCTTTCCACATCCATCTCGTATCTTCCATCTCTGCTGAAACTACTTCCCAAATACTCCATCCTTTCTTCATCAATTTCAAAAACCAGAACCTCTGTCTTATTCACATTCAGGCTTAGACCGTTATTTTCATACCTTTTTTTAGAGTGGTAATTAATGCCTGCACTGGCATTCTGATGATACAATGAGCACTGCATCATCTGCGTGCAGCAGGCAATACACATTCAATTTACGTATTTTTACCCCCATTTCACTTCGATTCACTTCTTGGAGACGGAAATAAAAATTGAGACTTGCATCCAGAATCTGTCGTGTAAGCCTCGCCATGACTGGCCTCAAAAAATTTAATTCACAATCAAAGAATTATTAAAAGTACCCTATATAAAATAATTAACATATGTAGATAGCCCTGATATCCATAATTACATGCGATTTGTTTAATAATTACAGAAGGCGTTTTGTTAGAACAATGATATTTACATGTTCTATGAAATACTTATTCAATAGAAGTCTATTGAATATTATCGACGTATTGATGGTAACTTCTTGAATCATCATTTTAATTATTTTCTTCTTCATTTATGTAAAAGTAGAATAAGTAGAATAGAGGTAGTAAAAGCAGAATGTATTAACACTACGCTCTGTCTATAAAATCTGCATCACACGTGTTTCAGGAATTTGCCTTTTTGTGTTTGTTTTTCTATTTTTGATTGATTGGTAAGTCCATTGATAGAATAAATGCTATTTTTTTTATTGTTTCACTCTGTATCCCGCATATAGCAGAGTAGGCAGAAGGAACCAGGAAAGCTAGTGTCGAGGCACTTTATTTCCATTAAAACACTTCCATTCCCTACTTTCCACTGGAATTCTATTTTCGAAACATTGCAGGTTGACTGGCGGAACTCAACGCCGAGGTTTGTCTCATTACCCTTGTTAACAATGTAGCACTTACCATATGATAAGTGCTTGATAACAGGAATATAATTATCTTATCTTAATGTGGCAATTTTTCTATTCATATTTCCTGATTACACCAACACAACATTATTTTAATTAACAATTTATAAGATTGAGACACGCAATCAATTACTTGTAATTATACACTAAATTGCAATTATTGGTATATAATTGCATATATTATTTTAATATTTCTATTGTTTAAAACGTAGGTATAATTTAAATGACATTTACATTTATGCTAGTAGTAGTTTAGTAATATAGATAGACGATCGACGTTTCTATTTTTCGCTCGAATTTGAAACATTGTATCGAACTGACAACCATTATGTTCACAGTTAGAATCTGTACAGATAGACAGATAGAAATATTAGTTAATAAAGTATGATTTGAATCCACAACCTTTTTATTGTTGTCTTTAGCTTATAGTTAGGAATAGACTGTGCTTTTTCACAGTAAGAGAACCATATCTTTTCTAAAAAACGTGTCAAAGTATATTAAATAAATAAATCTTTATTGATAAATCCTTATAATAATAAAGTTTATTGTATTATGATGGATGTTACAATATAGTATACCATGAATCCAAACAAAGTAAAGGAATATGTTAAATATATTATATTATTTTTAGATAATCTATAAAAATTATTTATCTTTCCTTAGTATAGAATAACACTTTCTAAAATCTAAATTATATGCTTAAATTTTAATATAAAACAGCAATTTCCCATTAAAATTTTTATTCGCAATTAAATTCGTGCAGGCAGTCTCAGTTCATAGAAATTTAAGCGTATATTAATTTATGAATCAAAATGGCGCATAATAACTACGTTTTCTAGGCTGAATGAATAAAAAAATACCTTATTACAACCAAAAACACATATTTTGCCATTTTTTAGGGAAAAAAAATTGCAATTTATTGGAAAATTGAATGTTTAGCGTCCTTCTGATGGTAACACTTGGCGTAGTTCCAGGCGGTCTCTTCAGGTGCATTTCCTTTGTTGGCCAAGCACGAGTCAATCAGCTTTCCTACTAGTAGTTTGTCAGCTGTCAAAAGAATAAAAAACAAAATTATAGATTAGATAAACTATTTTTGGGTAATTATGAGGCCATTGTACATTGGGACATAGACTCTACATTTGACGTGTACTTCCACCACCCAATAGCCGATGTATCGGGAATTGCGCGGAGAATGGAGTGTCTTAACACTAGGTTCCCTACCCTGCTATACCTGTGTATTTCATTATAAACCTGCACTTATATATTCATATGTGCATATAGATATTATGTATATAATAAGTACAGACCTGAATTAGGCACTTTGGCGAGGGCGACGTCCTTCTTGAATTCGCCACCCTTGGTCATCAGGTCCGACTTGACCAACATACACAAACAGTATTTCTTCAAAGGCTCATTCTCAATCTATAATATTTTTATTGAGTTTACATAAAAAAAAAGTTATAGAAAAGCTATAAAAATTGAAACTAAGCAGGACTCGAACTTGTGCCTCTCGAAGAAGTATCTGAAAAGCGTGGGTCCAATTCCCGCTACGTGCAAATTTTAATAGGTTTTCTAAACATATTTATACGTTAGTTCGCCACTTGTGGCGCAGGTGAACAAAGTGTAACTGTAAATACGACTGGTTGTGGATTCAATCCCCACTCGAGGAAATAAAATATTTATTAAAATTTATAATTATTTTCATTTCTTCGCTCTTATGTCGAGGCAAAAGCGTGGCGTTGAGTTTCGCCACTCAGCACGCAATGCCTCTAAGACTTCGGCGCGATGTAGTAAACGTTTACATATATATTTATCGAGTATTTTATTATATTATCGTTTCAGGAAAATATCTATACACATCTAACTTAAAATAAAACCTTATATTTTTTTTTTATATATATATAAGAAAAATTGCAATGAATAATAAAACGATGTTCAAATTGTGTAATTAGGTTGTAAATATGCATATATTACCTCAAAGTCGCCTGTTTTCAGTTTGTTGACCAACTCTTCGTCAGCATTGGTTTCAGCGAGGCATTCCGATTTGTGCTTCTTAAGCTTGTCCTTCTGTTCGTCAGTCAGCGCCTGTTCAATTAGGATTATTTCGAGAATTATAATTAAATTTTAAAAGCTAAAAGCTACGATGAGCAAGACTTGTCATTGTTCGAATGAAACAAAACGTAAGCTTAAACAAGTTCCAAGAAGAAGAATAATAGAAGAAGAACCTGTTGATAAAAGTTTATTTTTTACATTTAATACGATTTCGACTTACTGCGTCGACTGCATTAATTGTAGGCTAATTGGAAATTTATTATATTATAAAAGACTAGTTATCAACATTTTCGTAGACTTTGAGAGGGAGAAATGGAAAATTTCGTTTCTGTAAGAATTTCGATAAATCTTTAGTGGTAAAGAGCCGTCGTGGCGCAGCGGCACAAGGGTGTGATTGCGACGCGACGGTTGTGTGTTCGATCCCCATTCGAGGAAGTGAAATATTTATTTATGTCTGTCACTCAACACAAATATAATTAGTTTCACGCTGTATCCCGCACATAGCATTAGCAGGGTAGGCAGAAGGAACTTAGTGTTAAAACACTCCGTTCCCCTCTTTCTACCGAATTCAACAGGCATTGCGTGTTGAATGACGGAGATCGAAAAAAATTAAATATAAATGTAAAAAAATATTTAATTTCCTTAATTGGGGATCGAACCCACAACCAGTTGATTTTACAGTCACACTTTGTGCTCCTGCTCAGTGACTGGCCTCAATCTATGAAAATATATAGGTTTATTAATGAAACGTCAAGTATACCTGCGCCGCGACGAGGCAGATAGCAAGAACGATCAATGTCTTCATGATGCAAGTCGGTATACAACTGTGATTTTGCTCACAAGTCACTCCTTTTATAGTCACTTTGCTGATCCTTCTTACAGGATATATTGAAATATGCAACAATTATTTAAAACGTTATTAATGCCCTAGGCCTACGCCCCTGCTGGATGCCATACTGGTTAAAAATAATATATATATATTTAATTATACATAAGTACATTTAATATTATTAGAATACGAATCTATTAATGCTTAAATACATTCAAATATAAGTAAATTTATTTATGTTAATTGTAATTATTTTTATATTACTGTCAGTATTAATCAATGTATATTTTTTTTCTATGACGCTGTATCCCGCACACAGCAAGTTAGGCAGATGGTGGCAGAAACCTAGTGTTCAGGAACCTAGGTTCCGTTCCGATTAAGACTCTTTCATTCGCCACATTCTAGCGAATTCCGGAGACATTGCCTATTAACTGGTCAAACTTAACTACGCAATTTATTTTCTTACCAGAGGAAAATATTATGTTATATGTTACTTTAACCCTGCTGCAAGGGTCCTTAAAATATATAATATATGTATATGTATGTCATACAAAATTCTTAGTTATTTCCACAGTTGACAGCATAAAATTACCTACAGAAAAATGAAAGCTGCAGATCGATATACTAATTCCGTCAAACATTTAAGACGAACTCGCAATGTAATTGTTCTTTTTATATTTTCTGACTGAATGGCAAGACATTTTTTATTAATAAATTATAAGATTTAGACACGCATTCAATTAATTATTATTATTAATTATGTTGTATCTTTAGTTTATATTAATATTATAAATTTAGTGATTAATTTAATGTAGAAGACCGCAGATGAGAAGGCTGGTATAACATTAAGAGAGCTGCAACGTTTCTGCTCACGATGCGTCCAGTAGAGCGAAAAGGAGAGAAAGAAGAGAACTTTAAAAAACTTGAAAGTATCGGAACATCTGTCTAGTATGGATTCCATGGATTTTTAAAGCCACTTCTTTCTTTATTTTCCTTAGTATGTAGTTAGTACGGAATATAAATTTGAATCATGTTAAGCTTAATTATGTTGAATAGTTATCTATAATATATTTTTTTATAGAATGTAAATAAAAACAGACAAACAAACTCACATTAAATTTTTTTAATTCAAAATTAAATTTGTGCAGATTACATGAATCTAATATATAAATCAAGATGATGTAGGGTAACAACGTTTTCAAGAGTGAAATATCAACAAATACCTAATTGCTATCAAAAAATAAAAATTCTAATAATTTTATCAATTCTTAGAGAAAAAATTGTAATTTATTGGAAAATTGAATGTTTAGCGTCCTTCTGATGGTAGCACGTGGCGTAGTTCCAGGCGGTCTCTTCAGGTGCATTTCCTTTGTTGGCCAAGCACGAGTCAATCAGCTTTCCTACTAGTACTTTGTCCGCTGTTAAAAGAATAAAAATATTAAATATCACATTAGCTATTATATGTAAGGTAGAAAAAAATATAATATTTACCAGGCCATGGCGCATTGGGGCATCGTTTGACTAGAAACGTGATGTTTGTGGGTTTGAACCCGGTGGGTTTGGTGTGTGTGTGCGTGCGTGTGTTTGTGTGTGTGTGTATGTCTGTGTGTGTGTGTGTGTGAATAATTATATATACAGACTTACAGATTTAAATATACAGACCTGCATTAGGTACTTTGGCGAGGGCGACGTCCTTCTTGAATTGGCCATCCTTTGTCATCAGGTCGGACTTGATCAAAATACACAGGGAATAGTTCTTCAAAGCCTTATTATCTATCTATACAATATTTTTTCATTGAGTATATTTCATTTTTTTTATAGCTTCTTTAAAAATATTTTTAAAAAATTTTAAAATATGCAAATAATAATAAAATTATCTTGAAATATACATTTATAATGAAGTAATAAATGGATATAAGTTACCTTAAAGTCACCTGATTTCAACTTGTCTACCAATTTTTCGTCAGCTTTGGTTTCAGCGAGGCATTCTGATTTATGCTTTTTGAGTTTGTCCTTCTGTTCGTCAGTCAGCGCCTGCGAAATTATGATTATGTCAAAAATACATATATACACAGCAAATCCAGTACACAAATTCTTGTACAATCAGCCCTTAGACAGAGGGAAACTGGTGTTAAGACACTCCGTTCCCCACTTTCCCCAGAATCCTGAGAACGTAGTGCCTTAATACTAGTTTGCCCTGGTTCAGGCACTTATGAATAAAAATAAATCAGTTTCACGCTATATCCCGCACACAGCTGGGTAGGCAGAGGGAACCTCAGTGTTAAGATACTCCGTTCCCCACTTTCTACCCAATTCTGGAGGCATTCTGTGTTAAGTGGCAGAACCCAACGCCGCGCTTTGCCTCGATACCAGAGCAAAGAAATAGAAGTATAAACTTGAATAAATATTTTACTTCCTCGAGTCGGAATCGAACCCACAACCGTTGCGTTACAGTTCCACTCTTGTGCCGCTGTGCTACGACGGTAGTGTTAAGACACTTATCTCCTCGTATGCACAATTTAAAAAGTTAAAAGCTACTATGTGCAGGACTTTGTAGTTGTTCAAAAAAAGACACAAAAAGTAAACTAAACGAGTTTCCAGGGGTCATTTAATTACAACGAATAAACTGCTGTTTCACTATAAAAACAACCTGTTTGTAAGTATATTTTTTGTATTTAAAGCAATCTAAGCTTACTTTCAATTTCGTTTTAACTTTAATTATAATTTTTTTATATAAGTCCGCAGGTCTGTTTATGTGGACAACCTGAGCCACTTAACAACATGCACTGCCTCCAGAATTTGGCAGAAAGTGGGGAGCGGAGTGTCTTAACACTAGGTTCCGTCTGCCTACCCTGCTGTGTGCGGGACGCAGCGTGAAGCTGATTTAACTTAAATTCTATTATAACATTATTATATTAAGACGGAATATTAAATAGTTTGTAATAAATACGTAAATTAGTAAATCCACGTTAGAGGCGTGAGAAATTGTGATTAAGATAGTTATTAAAGTAAGTTCAAAATTAAACTAAGTTTGGGCATTCTAATATAAAAATTCCAAAGTATGGAAATTGAACCTGTAAAAATCGTATAGAGCCTATCTCTGTATCATACTTAATACAGTACATAATCTACACGATTTTTAATAGTCATCTTAAAAATAAACAAAAAACACTTTAAAAAAATCATATTCCTTAATATAAATTTTTAGAAGGCGTAATAAATTAATCAAATATATATAAATAAGAAATAGCTTCACGTTTCTTCCCGCATGGCAGGACAGGCTGAGGGAAACTTGTGTTAAAATACTCCGTTTCCCACTTCCCACTTAATTCGGAGCTCAGTGCTGGGCTTTGTCTTGTGATAAAATCACTCCACGACAGCCTCTGTATTGTATATAGAACTATAAATAAGATATCAAGTATACCTGAGCCGCGACGAGGCAGATAGCGAGAACGGTCAATGTCTTCATGATGCGAGTCGGTACACTACTGTGATTTTACTCACAGGTAACTCCTTTTATAGTCACTCTGCTGATACTTCTTGCAGGTTAATAAGATATCTCGCGAATATTTAGTTTATTTTTATTTATTTAAAATTTTTGAAGTGATAAGTGCAAGATAGATTTTTTGCTCATATATTATAATATATATTAAAGTTATTTAAGTATTAGAGGTCAGATGTGATGCAGAGGCTTTACGGTTGTAGGTTTGGTTCCTGCTCGGGGCAATATTTGTTCGCGGAACATTAAAACTGAAAAATAAAAATTAGACGATCCATAAACTACCTATGTTCTTAAGAATATCGTCCACAAATAGTTGAATAAATTGCCTTCTAATTTACTTGTTATCTTCTTCGAAGGTATAACTCTAGATAGATGCTTAAGTTATTTTGTAAGTTTTTATATTTCATATTTTTATAAAAATCTTAGTGTTAAAATACTCTCGTTTCCCACTTTCCGTAGAATTTGTGTTGAGTGAACACAAATTCTACGGATATATTCTTAAAGTCGTCTAAAAAGTATGATATTATATAAATTAAATTTAGATAAAAAGTGTAAAGTTTATAATGTTTTAATGGGTGTACATATAAAAACAGTAAGCACAGATTAAAATTTTTAATTGCAATTAAATTCGTGCAGGCAGTATCGGTTTACATTAAGTTAAACGAATATGAATTTATAAATCGAACTAGCGCATGGTAACTACGTTTTCTAGTGTGAACGAACGAAAAATAACATAAATGCAACGTAAAACACAAATTTTGAACAATTCAATTGATCTTTACAAAAACATTAGTGGTTTATTGAAAAATGGAATGCTTAGGGTCCTTCTCGTGGTAGCATTTGGAGTAGTTCCAAGCGGTCTGGTGAGGGGTATTTCCTTTGTTGGCCAAGCACAAGTCAATCAGCTTTTCCACTGCTGGTTTGTCCGCTATGAAAGTAATAAAAAAATATATTAAAGATTAATTTTTTATTTAAATAGTAACAAAATCTAGATTTTTCTAATAGTTTTAGGGGCAGGGTCGAACGGTGATTGTGGGTTTCATCCTAACTCGGGGGCGTTAAGTCCATAATGAAGACGAGTGTGAGGGGAAAAGAGTTTGTTTTTTTTTTTATTATTACACCAACTTAAACATAAAACAGATATAAGATAAAACAAATGAAAAATGGTATAAAGGCAGCCTTATCATCACAGGTGATCTCTTCCAGGATTCTCTTCTTACCTTAAAAGATATAAAGAAAAAAAACACGTGTATTTATATAATTTTCACAGACCTGCATTAGGGACTTTTGCGAGGGCGACGTCCTTCTTGAATTTGCCATCTTTGGTCATCAGCTCGGATTTGATCAGCATGCACATACAGTATTTCTTCAAGGGCTCATTTTCAGTCTGTAAAATATTTTCAATTTATCAAAACGGTACTAAAATAAAGTGATTACATATAAATTGAAAAAAAAAATGCCAAGAATAATTAAAATAATGTGGAAATATGAGTGTAGGTATAAATTACCTTAAAGTCGCCTGTTTTCAGCTTGTTGACCAGTTGCTCGTCAGCTTTGGTTTCAGCGAGGCACTCCGACCGATGTTTCTTGAGCTTGTTCTTCTGTTCATCGCTTAGCGCCTGCGAAGTTAAGATTAATTTAATGATTTATATATAAGTTACATCCCGTATCCTGCAAATTGCATGATAGTCAGAAGAAAACGAGGTTTAAGACACTCCATTTTCAAATTCTCGCCGAATTCTTGAGGCATTGTGTCTTATGTCACGTAACTCAATGCCACAAATGATATTTTAAACAAACTTTTAAACTACATGAATGGCTTATATTTCAGTAGGTTTTGGTGTTTATAGAAACCTGATGTTCCATACATACATGCAATAGTCAGTATTTACAGGTCGCAGATTAAGGGTTGTTGTCGTTCTATTCAAAAAGTTTCTTGCCTATTTTGTATTTTTTATATGTTCATTTATTTGTCATACAGAGCAGGGCTCTACATGATTTTCAATAGACTTATAAATTTTAAAATATAAGAAAAAAAACAAAAAAAAATTACATTCCTTCGCGTATACTTTCACAAGGACTATGTGAATTTTTAACAGTTTCACGTCTTTTCCCGCATAGCAGACTAGACAGAGGGAAGAAGGCCTGTATTATGTATATGAAGTAATATATTACATAGGTTAATTAATAAAATATCAAGTATACCTGAGCCGCGACGAAGCAGATAGCGAGAACGACCAATGTCTTCATGATGAATGTCAGTATAGAACTGTGATTTGGCTCACAGGTTACTCCTTTTATAGCCAATCTGTTGATCCTTCTTACGGGATAACGAGGTATCCCGTGTGTCGTGAACATTTTGTTTTTTTGTATTTGATTTGATTTCTTTGGCATGAATTAAATAAATAAATTATAGAGTGGTGACTGTTTGTCAGTGTCATATTGAAAATTTGATAAAAATTGAGGACGGAGTGTCATAACACTGGGTTCCCTTTGCCTATCCTGCTACTTACTTGCGGGATACAGCGTGAGAAAAAAAATATAATACCTAGCTATTGTTTTATTTTTAATACACACTGTTGTAGTAATGAAAAAAAAATCTTAAGCACCTTTAAATAGATGAAAGGTAAAAAAAGAACTAATCCAAGCTAATTATAAGAAATTTGGTGTGATGAAATTTTAGTACAAAAACTAGAAAACAATAAAATCGAGGACCATCGGAAGACATGTGGAGACATGTATCACTGCCCTAATAAGCAGCGCTCGATTCTCTCTGCCTACCCCTCAGAGAGTACTAAAAGAATATGACTGACGTGTCAACGAAATAATGGTTAGAGAGAAGGAAGGCCCGAAGGTCATGGATACTGATATCTGACGTTTAAAAAAATAGTAACCACTAAAACAGACTAAACTCTAACGACCCTATTCGGTATTGATAATCAATATTTTATTATGTCTGTGCCAATAAGATCTTAGAAAGAAGATAAAATTTTTATATTTTTATTTGGGATTGGGATTGGGATCCGTAGGGCTCGAAACAAAAAAAAGGAATGGTACCCTTATGGGACGGAACGGAATCCTTATAGGATCAATTTTTTGTTCGTTTATCAATATGTCAAGAGCATTTATCTCGAGATAACTTGGAGGTAGTAAGTTGAAATTTATGTCAAATATTCCACGACTACGGTGGTTCCTTTAAAACAGAGAAAATCAAGCTTTTTAAGTAAATGCAATCAAAAGATTAGTTATTACTGCATTTTGTAAATTCGTCGCGTAAGTAATACCTCTTGGGTACATCTCGTGGACCTACATTTATAAAATTTGGTAAGAAAAGGAAAGAAAAAAATCCAGTAAGTAAAACTTATAGATATTTTATCGAAAAAAGAATCATTACAAACTTATAAAAGTAGTTCATTTCATACGAAATTAATGCTAACGTCCGCAAATTCAAGTTTCGATACTTTTGTGCACCCGCCATACAATCATACATCATACGCCATACATCATATAATCCTGGTACGGAATTGGTACGGAACCCCTATGTAAGTCCGACTCGCAATTGACTAGTTTTTGATGTTTAATATTAATAAATCTTAAGAAATTGTATTATAAAGTTACCTTTATAGAAATAAGATACAGTCGTAAACTACCAGTACTCCTCAGAATAAAGTCTTTTTAATTTCTTAGTATCTTCTTCAAAGTATTAGGATAAAGGTACACCTGTAAGTAGATGTTTGCGATATCATTGTGACCGCAAAAAATATACTCAGTTTGGTTTTTTGAAATATTTTTAATAAGACAAGTTATAAAAATATCATTGTAATTTTTCTGTTACGCCTTGAAAAGAGTAGAACTCAGATAACTTAGTAAAGTTTTACCCTGTGAGTTTGTTTGCTTAAAAATCAATATTTTCCTCTCCTCGGAAAATAGAGAGTTTATCGGATGCCTACATACTTTTTTCTATGTATATATGAATATATAAATAAAATTTGAGATTGCGGTGTTAGTCTGGCTAAATACAGTTATAAAAAATTGTACATCGCTGCTTCACGCTATATCCCGTCCACAACAGAGTAGGCAGAGGGATCCTAGTGTTAAAGCACTCCGTTCGTCACTTTCCGCCGAGTCCTGGAGGTATGGCGTATTTGAGTGGCAGAAATGATGCGAAATGGGAGAAATAAAAAAAAATATGTGTAAAAACTAGCACACTTTGGAACAAGCATCGATCTTCACAATCTTTCACATTTAAAATATTAATAAGATTTAACCAAAACCAATTTTTTTAGTTAATTAAACATAGTAATTTGCATTTAATAAATATATTATAAATATATTTATAAATATATAAAACAGTCATCGGTCGGTTTATGTATCTAACTTGATAGGACCGTGTAAAAAAGTTGTTATCAAAGTTCTTATTCGAAGCGAACAAATAAGGAAAAGTTCTAATGAAATTCTTAAAATTTACCCCCATTAGACTGCCGCTCGCACCTTTATTTGCCTTTATTTTTTAGCTTTACGTTTGGTAACAGATTGTTAGCGGAGAACGATAAATGTTTAATTGTTCATCAAGATAGATATAGATAGATAGATAGGAAAACTAAAACATATATGATTCAACTTTTTGTCTATTCTAAAGCAATAATATAAAAACCCATAATTCAATAGATAAAACTAAAATTGAAAAACTAAAATTTATATGATTAAGAACATACTTCGTGGCACTGTAGCGCTGCTTCTCACTGTAAACGCGCCGGTTGAGTTCAATTGCTACTCTAGGAGATGAAATTAGGCGGAAAGTGTGAAAAAAGTGTCTCAACACTACGTTTCCTCTGCCTACTGTCTTATACTGGACACTATGTAAAGTTCAAAATAAAACATAAGGAGCAGGTACTTACTACAGGTGTGTTAAAAATATATCAAATTTGAATCGACATTCCAATCGTTCATGTTATGAGGGATATGAGTGAAAATATATACTAACTATACTAACTACTTAATACAAAAGAAAAATTAAAAAATGTTCATAGCACGTGACTACACTCCAGAAAGATCTGGGCTGCGCTTGTATTAATCGTTTTTTATACATTTCATATTCACACTACGTGTTTTTAGAATATTTAACTTTTTTGTTTTGTTTTTTTTTTCTTTTCACGCTGTAACCCGTTATATACGGGTAAGCAGAAGGACCCGAGTATAACGCCTAATTCACAAAGTATTGCTTAATCTTGTTACCAGCGGGAACTCTCTACTCTACTCTTTTCATGTGGGAATCGAACCCATAACCATATATATGTATACCACTGTGACACAATTGCCTTATAAGTTACTTAAGCCTAACAAAAACTATAAAAACCAAACGAAGGTTTAAAAACATCAGGAGATCACAAAAACTTAAATCAAACAACAAGAGACGAAAGCGCGTATGAAAAAAATCCGTAGAGCAGGTACTAAAAAAATGTTTCTAATCGATCAACATAATGTTCTGAGTTACAAAAAATCTTGTATTTTTTTTACTGCAGGTAATATATTAAGTTTATAGAGTGATATATTATAATTTATTACGATTTTGACATATTGACATGATATAAGAAGACTTTAAGTATAAACATTTTATTCAGTTTGGTTTTTGCTTTTGAGACATGAACACATGATGGGTGTAACTGTAACGCTACAATTATGGATTCGATTCTCACTCGGGGTGAAAATGAATGAGTTATTCTTTACTAATATTATCAGATGCAATGTCTCGAAAAAAAATGGCAGTAAGTGAGGCACGAAGTGTCTTAACATTAGGTTTCTTCGCCTACGCCACAGCGTGAAGCTGATTTACTTCAATTTGTTTTATTTGGACGATGAAAGTTTTGTGATTTTCTTGAATTATGGGAGCTGCTAGCCATTTGGTATTCTAAAAAAGTAATTTAATTTGGCCTGGTAGCCTTTAAAACGCAGGATCTCTTATCAACCAGAGATTATGGGAAAGAGAATCGAACTTCAAGGTACCCACGATCCATGAGGCACAAGGTAACATATGACCAGCGCGATTGTCGTAGCAGGAAATAGCTTGTAGACAACCACCTAGTAATAGCCATGAAAGGCAAGAACAAAGCAGCTATGTCGTCCACCACAGCGATGCTGTCCTCATCCTAGTACCAAGTTCCTCAATCTATATGAGACTAGACTTAATTTAGTATTAAAAAAAATAATGTTCGTAAAAACGTAATTTTTCCATGCGACGTATATTTTTTTGGGTTGTACGCCGGGCCTTGGTGTCAAAGCGTAGAAATGAAAATATTAAGAAAAAGTAATTGATTTCCGAGGATTCGAACCTACAATCGTCATGTTACAGTCACACTCTTATGCTCCTGAGCCGTGACGGCCTGTTAATTTATTATAATATATATTATATATAATTATATTATAATTAACACTTACTCGTATATGTTTGAAAATTTTGATAAGCATTATATAAAATTAAGACATGTAATTAAGTATCGTTTAGTAAATATTTTAAATAAAAAAAAAATAATTAATAAGTGGCACGGAGATAAAGGATATGGACCTAATGTCTGTAGAGTTATCAAATTTTAAATAAAAAAATATAATACAAGTGTTTCAACTTTGTTCATATGTAGGTTTAGATTTTAGTGTAGTGTGTGTACAACCGACGCCAAAAATAAATGAGTAATTGAGAAAAGTAATCAGAAACCGAATGGAATTGGTAAAAAATATCGCGTGCTGGTTAAACAAATTTCGGATTTTTTTTTAGTACCTAGTACACTGCTCGCAGCCGCTTTTCCCCGATTGAGAATATATTAGTGCTCTAGTCACACGCTGTGCTACGACTGGCCTCAGTTAGAACTCAACACTGAACAACTTTATGAAAAATAAGTCACCTTCACGCTGTATCCCACAAACAGCAGGGTAGGCAGAGGGAACTTAGTGTTAAGACACTTCTTTCTCCATTCTGCTCCCTCCGCCAAATTCCAGGGGCACGTGGTAGGGGCGCGTCCGAGTGTTGAGGTGACTCAACTCAATGCCTTTGTCGCTGAAGAATTTATAGAGATTACATGGAAAAACCATATTTTTTGCCAATTTAACAGCATGCGAACAAAAATCACGTCATGTAGAATGTCCCAGCGTGCCTAAATGATAAATTGCCTTCAATCATCACAAGTGTATAATACAATAACTGTCCGCGATTCCCGCCTTCATTGATTTATTGTTGACCGTTGACCCTTGTGGCCTCTAGGCCTCTGACAGTACAATAATATTTAGTTAACCTGTTTGTTTTAGAAATTTTCATTAGGATTTCTCTCTTTATTAATATTGCAAAAACCGGTTGAATGCGAGTCGGACTCGCTCACGAAAATTTCTGAACCAATTTCATGATTGTATGTCAAATACAAATTGTAACAGTTGACGACCTTATGTTTACATATGTCCATATGTACTTATTTTATTTGCCTAGGCGGGGTGCCTATGGTTCCTTTCCTATATAAAGAAGAATCAAGTGTAAAGACACTCTGTACTTCGCTATCCATCCATATTTCTTAATGGAATGGAGAGTCCTAATATTAGGTTACCGATCCCTTCCTCGATTGCCCTGGGCTACCCTGCTATGTGTTAACAGCATAAACCTAAAAAAATCGAAATATAACTCGCATCCCATGCATTTTTTTCCATAATCTACATATATCTACTAAATAGTAGTTACGTTTAATAAAACACCAATTATTTAAATTTGAAACAATGTAGAGAGATTGTTCAATTAAATTAATTAAATCCAGTTTGAAGTAAAAATAACTGCATTTCATTATAACAATAGTTTCGTTAACATATCTTTATTATATTACCTAGGAAAGACCTTAGGTACCACTTTAGGTAATCTCCGAGGGGCCTTCAACTGTTATTAGACTGAACACTACAATGTAATACCAGATCTCGTGATGATGGAATACACGCAAAACAGGAGAACTCGCCAATTTTTTCTAAAGATAAATCGCAAAACTGACTTTTATCTCCATCATGAGCATATCAATGTATATTTTTGATGCCAGTCGTGGCGTAAACAGTAATAAACAAAACAGATTGTGGGTTCGGTTCCCGCTCGAGAAATTGAAATATTTAATATTAAAATTTCCTCGCTCTGGGTCTTGAGGCAAAGCACACCGTTGAATTCTGCCGCTCCATCTCCATTACACCATCCTTAAGTCGGCGACAAGATGGGAACGGAAATGTCTTAATGGGAACGAAGTTTCTTAACACTAGATTTCTAGGAACCCTCTGCCTACACTACTATGTACGGGATACAACGTGAATTTACTTTTAAGCCATTCAAGTCTCCACTTTCCCAATTGGAGACTTTTTAGACATTGCGCTGCACCGCCACAGCCTCTACTAAGGATTTTTTTTGTTTCGAATGCAAAGGATGTAATATTCAAACGTGTTAAAGTATATTTTATTTAAATATTGTGAATTTAGAAGATATGTGACGCTAATAAAATATTATATATATATATTGCGGATGTAAGTCCTTGTGTAGTGAAAGCAAAAGCTCATAGAAGTTAGCACTAAGTTTTCTGTGCTTACACTGCTATATGGTATATAAATACAGAATAAAGAAAAAAAACTTTCGCGAATTGTTAATATTTTTGTTGTAGCTTTACGCTGCATCTCGCATATAGCAGGGTAGGCAGGGACAGGGAGCCTGGGAACCTAGTGCTAAGATGAGAAGATGAGAGGAGATAAAAATGATTATTATTAATTAAATATTAATTATATCAATTAATTAACTACTCCGACCGTGAATCGAACTCGCAACATTCGCGTTCCAATCAGTTAATCACACATTGTGCTTGTTTCTCGTGCTTTTATACTCGTTATACTCGTTTATTTAAATTTTAAATAAGAAAAAGCAATAATGTTGTAAATAATGTGTCTTAAAAACAGGAAGTTTAATTTAATGTCACGTGAAACCACCGGAAGTTACTAGTTAGCACAGAATTAGTTGAATTTGCGCAGTATTCTCTTGAACGCGTATTACGAAAATACGTACCTATTGTTTGTTTAATTTGGTCTAAAATTATATTAAGTTAATATTTATTTTATTGCATTTCTCGCATTAAATCTTATGTGAACAAAAAATCTAATTTCAAAGCCCATTACAGAGGTGAAGATATTGTTTTATTGTAAGTTTTAATATCGGGAATTTTTGGTTTAAATTTAAAAATCCTTTTAACATTTAATAGTTGATTTATCGAGGATAAGTGTAATTATTACATCACGTTATTAGTTTCGAAGGCGCAGCCGCAGATAATACCTATTTATATAATATACCATATTGTGTCCCACACAGAAGGTTCGGCAAAGGGAAACTGGTAATCTAGTGTTTAAGACACTTCGTGCTTATTAAGATCAGGTCAGATTATTTTTTGTAATTTGTAATTTTAGAGGCATTGCGTATTGATTGGCGTATCTTAATGCCGCGCTTTACCAAGTTACTAAAGCGAGGAAATACAAATATTAAATATTTCTTCTCCTCAAGTCGGAATCGAACCCCAGCCAACCTGTCTGGCGACTGTAAAGACGCACTCTTGTTCTGCTGATTAATATTTATAATAATTTAAACTTTCTTGCAAGGGAAAATTTGCAACAAAGGTCGATTAAAACGCTGCAGACTGAAGTAAATATTAAATAAATTTGGCACTTTTTCGCGCATGCGCACCTTTCTAGGTACAAAGAGTAAACACAGTCCCGTCAAAATGTTAGCGGCTGACACGTGTGCGCTGCGTCCAAAGTGAAGTGCTTCTACGATGCATTCGACATTATTCATTGAAAATCTCGACTGGTTAGTGATATTTATAGTCGGTTCACCTGTTTTTATTTTACTTATATTTTGAATTTCAACAAGCTTCGTTTTTGTTTCTGTTACTTGTAGAGTTAGTAGATAGTGCGTAGTTGGTTAAAAGTTTTTTTTTTGCAGAAATATTCATATTAAATGTTAAAGTGATGTTTTTGTATATTTTGTGTTCATTTGAAGATATTATCATAGCAATATGTTTTCAAACGTTGGCTTAAATAATCCGAAATACTTTTATTTTATTATGAATTAAATTTATATAGTTTAGCTTTAGAATACAGTAACATATACAGTAATATATACAAAAAATGCAAAAAAATAAATAAATGACAGTGGCCTTGGAGCTATGTTCATATTGGTATCCCCGCATTGCGCAGACTTCAAATACAGCTAACTTCACACGAGTCCAAACAAAACACTAGAAATTTGTATGCAAGTATTTTATTAGAAATTGTTATTAATATAGTGAGAAATTGTGAGAAATATCGTTCTATTTAGTTTTTGTCGTGTAATTGGTCTAAATAAGCCCGTATTTTGGCGTAAGGGAAGCAAAACTATTTGAAGGGTAAGTTGCGAGTAAAGAGCGATTGGTAAAATGTAATCTTGTAATTTAGTGGTATGTCATATTTAGTGTGGTATAGTGTCTTAACACTGAGGTTCCCTCTGCCTACCCTGCTGTGTGCGGGATACAGCGTGAAGCTGAATATAGTGTAGTGTGCTTATAATACGTTTGTATTTTTTTGTGTGTTTTATGTATAAAAAAAGTATATTAATTATATATATTTTTTCAACTACTTTAGATGATGCTTTAAATGATTTCCTTCATACAAAATATTGTGGAAATCCTTCAAATATCACTACAATAGGCTTCTTTTTTTTTGTAATTTGTAATCGTTACTTAAATCCAAATATTTTCCTAACTCACATATTAAATGCTTATGCTATGCTATGCTTAATGAAAATTGGAAAATAAAATCTATTTTTAGATAACATTTAAACATTATAAGAATTACGTAAATGTATTATAATTATAATCGTGACGCCATCGTACATTGACATCAATTAGAAAAATAGCGCACTTGGAGTTGCCTGCACTGCGCTCAATCGATCGTGTCACCGCGCATGCGCGCCACCCCCCTCACACGTCAGTGGTGCTAGGTAGCGAGAGGTAGCTGGTCTCCGCCATGCCGAAACCCACCCCCGTCGAGGATCTGATAATACCACCGCAAGACCAAAAAATATGTGGAACGATATGTGTTTGCCAAATGACAGCAGTTCTTAGCTGCGTGGCTATTGTCTATCTGACTGTAGCTATATACATGCCTTACACTCGAGCAATCGCTTCAGGAATCGATCCCACACCGATTATGTGTACAACAACAAGGGCGGTGAACAAAGAGAACTGCGATTGGGGCTCCTGTGGTGAATGGTGCTTAAGCAAGACATCTGGAGCGTGCATTCAAATCTATGTAAACGTCAGAAAGAATGGATCATCGTTGCTCCTATCCGAGTGCGGTAGTGCCGCAAACAAGACCTGCTACGGTATCGATCAAGAGAACGCAAAGAAATATCATTGTATACGAGACGAGTGTAGAAACTTGACGGGCACCTTCAACTGTACTGAAGGAAAGTGTATAAATATAACCGATGCTTTCGAATGTGCTTTCAGGGACACAGATCCACCGTTAAAATGTTCCGGGAGAAGAGGTAAAATAACTTGTATAGACGTGCACGGGCTGTTCTCGTGTAGTCGAGGCACGTGTAGGAAAATAAGAACACCGTATAATTGCGATCGTCGCTGCGTCGACATTCCTACTCGTAATAAGAATGTCATTGTGTTAAGTGGCGATAGAGTTTTTCTAGCTAAATGCGCTAAATTAGCTCAGGAAGAGGGTGGTAGTGTGGTTTGGACAGATGCAGGTGAAGAAGTTCTAATGCTGTCATGTCATGCTGTTCACAATGGCAGTTCCGGAGTAGTTGCCGTTGACTGTATTAATGCAGCCTTGTTGCCACGAGTGGAAATTGCTGATCTGACCAACTTTACCTATTTGCAATATTTATATACAATGAGAGCTGTACCCAATAAATCAATAGCACCGTCTGAACTAGACCTAACATTAGCCAACGACAGCAGATTAATGATTAACCTGGAAGGGTGCGTGAACACACTAGCTGATGAATGCAAGGATTTCTTAAAAACATATGGTCGTGATGGAACAGATCATAACGCAAAAGCGAGGTTCCCATGTTTTTATACAGAAAATAATCCAGATACAGTTGTTGCTAGGTTTGATTTAGATGCCACCTATCGTCAATTCATTGTAGCTCTGCTGCTTCCGACAGTTTTAGTAGTAGTTTCGTGTATTACTTTGATGTTATGTCAAACAACAGTGGAAGTGGGTGAAGACGCCAAGATGAGATTCAAAGTATGCGGCAGTGCATCATCAGAGAAGCAAACTACACCGAATGACCCCGTGTCTCCCCTCTGAGATCAGTCACGTGAGCTATTAGCTGAATAATTAATATAAGATTATATATTAATATCCAAAATATATGCCCAAAATATACGTATTTGTTTTTATTTAATATTTTTAAAATATTATAACTTTTTTAAGCCCGAGAACTCTTTATATGGTAACACTGTATATGGATAATAACCGTCACAATATGCTTTTAAATTATCATCGTGTCCATATTAAAAGTAAAATATTTCATTTTAAGCGCCGCAAGCGAAAGCTACGTTTTGACCTTGACATGAATACGTTATGAGTGAAAAGAATTTATGTCAGACTTATATATGATACGCTGAACACGAATGAAATTAAATTATTTTCTTATTATATATTAATAACACATACATAGCCATCACATATTATAACATTAAATCGTAATTTTTTCTGTTTACATAATACACACACTTGTATTTTTTTACTTAATGATAAATATTATATTTTCTCTCTTTCCAGGCGTTCCCCTCCTTTGCGAGGGCCCGGCTAGTTCACTAAGAGACGACTAATTGCTTCCTGCGCTGCTTGAAAAATCTCCCTAAATGTCATCGATGAGTAGATCTCGGACGAGTCTCTCGCCTGCAACATCGGAGAGATCGACTCTACCTATGGGCGCATCTGCCGAACCTGGCAGTCCTGAGTTTCAGCCTCTAGAACCGACAAGGGAGCAGCTGCTTACACATTTCTTCGAGCGGTTTAAATTTTACACGTCGCTGTGCCTTGGCACGTCAGCTATACTCGCTGTATTTGCATTTTTGTTTTTAATACCATTCGTGGTAGAGCCTGCGATACAAACAATTTTAGCCGAATTTGCCCCAGAAGCCGGTATATGTGCTGTATCTGATCACGTCTACGCTCAAACTTTAACTAATTGCACGTGGGCCTCATGCCGAGAAGGATGTACGACTACACCTACAAAATGTCACAAAATCCGCGTTAACCTTGCAAGACGACCATTCACTGAAGACGCGACCGTTCCAAAAGAATGGAACGCAACAGATTTAAAATTCCTCATCAATCCCGAAGGATGTGGCTATCCTCCACGAGTTAACTGTTCAGAATTTGCAAGTGATTACGCTGGGAAGAAAGCTCCTAAAATTTTCCCTTGCTACTACAGCATGACTCGTCCAGAACTGGTGGTGGCTAGGTACTCTTGGGAGTCAACAATACGTGGTCTGATACTAGCTCTGGTGCTGCCCACAACGGTCTTCATCTTCAGCCTCAGTGTGCTCGCATACTGGCACTGCCACTGCTGTGACAGGGCCTGTAATAGACGAGTGCACGCCGAATCATTTGCGAGCAAAGAAGAGTAAGTAAATGATCTATTTAGAATATCTTAATTAGATATTAACTATAATATTTTATTTCAACTGTCAATGGCATTGATAAATTAATCAAATGGGCTTACAGGAAGAATATCAGTTTCAAGTTTGCCGATGGAGGTTCATAGCATTGCTGTAGTTATATTGGAACTATTCATTATTTTCAAGTACGTTTTTGTTGACACGCAGTGTGTGTAACGTCAGTTTCTAGATCGTCACGTTTCAAGTGTTCGCCACAAATTCATTTTGATAGCATTTTTTTTTCATTCATCGCTTACTAGTGCATATTATGACTATATTTATTGTGATGAGAGGCTAGCCAAGGTGTACGAGGCACAAACGTGGGACTAAAACGGCGACAGGTTGTGGGTTCAATTTCCAGACATGGATATGAAATATTTAATATTTTAATTTCATCACTCTTGTATCGAGACAAAGCGCGGCGATGAGTTACGTCAACTTCCACTCAATATGAAAAGCTTTCAAAATTCAGCAGAATGTTAGGAACGAAAATGTCTCAATGAGAACGGAGTGTCTTAATACTAGGTTCCCAGGTTCTGCCCACCCCGCTATATGCGGGATATAGCGTGAATACGATCCAATTACAACAATATTTTGTTAAAAAGGCACTTGTTCTCATCGATATTTTTAAAAGCATAAAATTTATTAAAATTGTTTCTTTACTTCTATTACAGTAGCAAATTGCTATGTGAATTGGACGAGGACCCAAGTGACGATGTGTTCTGACGCCGAGCGACGACCACCGCGCGCCGCCGAGCCTCGCCTCGATCTGAAGGGTACACACAGCTATGAATCCCTCTCCTGAAAGCAAAATTGTAGCGTCACACATAGATCGCTTTAAAAATTACATATCTTAAAATTTAATATTCTCTTCATTTGAAATATTCATAAATATTGCGATATTAGCAAAAAAAAACGTCTTCCTTGTTCAGACCTAGGCATCAGAAGTTGTTAAAGCTACGAGTAGGGCAGCGTTCATGTGAAATATATTTATTTAATACGTTTCAAGACGAAAAATTAAAATTTAAATCAGTGAGGAAAAATTTAATTTAAAATTAATTATGTCATCAATTTTGCGAGGCAGGTCCGTACAGTATTCATTACAGCGAGGCTTTGCTATACAAAAAAAAATGTGTAAAAAATAATAAAAATAGCGTCTCTTTATTCTAAATTGGAGCTAGGCCGGGTAGGTTAAGATCGTTTTTGTATTATTTGCTCTAATTTTTTTATCTTATAATAATTGTAAAATATAACTTATTATTAATAAAAAAAAACAAAGATATATTATTGTATTATTAATATAAATGAAACAAGAATAATAACATAATATAAAGATATTTCTAGATTTAAAAAAAGTAACTGAATTACATTTTGTACAGTTTCTCGAGGAATATTTTAAATTATAAACTATTTGCTACATTTAAAGCTTTTGAACTTCGTTTAATAATATAGCTGTTAGTTTGCATGTTTCTCGATTTATATAATAATATGATATAAGAAATTTTTATATGCCTCTCAATAATAATTAATTAATGCAATTTTAGCTTATTTTCTAGTTTAGCGTCTTAAATAATTTTTGCAATATATATGTAATATGTAGATTGTAGCTCAAATATAAAACTGCACTGTCGTAACTTTATTTTAAATAACTATATTAATAATAATAACTTTAATTATTATTTATGTTACAATTAATGTTAAAGTTATTTTATTATTAATTTAAGTGATTTATATTTAGTTTAGGGAACGTTAATTAATTTAATAAGCAATTATTTATTAATTAATTATATTTTTTATGTACAATTTCGATCTTGTAAAACGCCATTACGTCATCTGCCATACTCGTGTGATATTAATGCTTAAAAGTGTTTAATATAATAAATGTATTATTTTTGAGTCTCAATCGTATCCACTAATTATTATATAAGCTTGCTATAATATTGTCTTAATGTTGATAGTATAAAATAACCATATATTTGGTGGACTTATATTAGTTAGTCCAAAAAATGTAAAATGAATGGCTGTTAATGTACATATATTTTTTATGTATTTTTTGTTCTTATTATTATTAATATTTTAAAGAGTAATTATTTTTTTTTTATTTCGACATATTTATGGGATTGTGTTAACCAGTTACTTTCTGCCCTTAAAATATGAAACGTTAAATATAATTTTAAATTTATAAATAAATACATATTAGTGACATGTTTTATTAACTAAATTAATTTGATAATAAATTTGTGAATTCTGTACGCCAGTCAGATCAGAGAGTCAGGCTTGCGCCAGCGGCGCCTAGTCCAGCGAGATAGTCAGAGAGATCGGAGCGCCAAAGGCTACGATCTCTGTATACCTCTTTAGCCTCGCCCACTGTTATCAACTTCTTCATATATCATCCGGGGGGTTTTCATTCTTTTTACGTAACCTTCCACCAGTATCTTTGATACTGTGCTTCCGAAGGTCCAGCGAGTTCCACTCTTACCGCTGAAGTATCTTTCTCACGATTTTTGCGGGGTTAAATCCCACTTTGGTCAATGCTTATTAACATATTGTATCCTATAACTGTTTATTGGTTAAATTAACATTCTTCTA
The DNA here is from genome assembly GCA_037355905.1 of Heliconius aoede. Lineage (NCBI taxonomy): Eukaryota > Metazoa > Arthropoda > Insecta > Lepidoptera > Nymphalidae > Heliconius > Heliconius aoede. The sequence goes on from JBAIZZ010000130.1 coordinate 491,043, forward strand.
ATAATCATATAGATAACGTATAAGCGTTTCATCGTAGCCAGCTATTGAATCCGCGCCTATTCGAAACCGTACTTAAATTATAAAAAAAAAAATATTTTCTGTGTAGAATTACATTTTTAAATGTCACAAATAGTCTTCTAGTGTGTTAAGTATTGCGTTTTTTTCACTAAGAATCTCTAATTTAGAAAGGGCGGAAAGTGATAATACTATAGAAGATTGTTTTAAAAGTAATGGATTAAATTCTTTATTTATTTTAGATAAATATATTTATTTATTGATTATTGTATTTCTAGATATCAGTCTATATAAGTTAAAAAAATGTAACCAAATCATAATGTACGTGTGTAAGAGCTGGTGTACCAATATTATTTTCAATTAGTTATTAATAAATAGTTAATAAATAAATATTATTCTTTTTAAATAAAGTGTAAACTTTCAGAATTTTTAATTACTTTCTAATTGAATAATTAAAATAAAATAAATATAGTAAATGGCCCATTAACTGTACAAAATAGGTATTGTCAATAAAAGTGTTATTTAAAAAAATAATTTTCTCTAGCTCTCATACATTACATATTAAAAAAATCATTAATAATTTTCAAAAAAATTACAAATCCTCTTAAGTAATATTAGCTAAGCAAATTCAAATTACCAAAAATGCCTAATTAAATAATATTTGTAAATATTATAATAATATTATGTTATGTTGTTATTTGTAAATAATATGAATATATATGTATGTATACATATATCTTTTATTCTATGGATTGTTATTCAAGTTACAAATCGGCATTGAGCAAACACAAAGTGTTATGACAAATAAAGCTTTTTTTTATATATACATAATGTTTTATTATTTACATTAGTGTTTGGTAAGTTGGCGACTGACTGTAAATGAGATGGTCGTGGGTTCGATCCCTACTCGTGGTATAGCCCAAAAAGATCCGAAATTTTGTGTCACTGTATTTCATATTTAATTCCATATTTTGGTGAAATTAATGACATTCAGTGACATGATAAGCTTTAAATTTCTTGTCAATCTATAATAATTACGAACTTACTACGCTTTTATCAAAACTTACGAAGTTATCAAAACTTACAAGGTTCTTTCCGTGGAAAAATACGAAAAGTGAAAATTTAAAGGTCATAGAAAAAATAATTACAAACTTATATTTGTAGTTAATTTTATACAAATTGTACGCATATGCCCGCTAACTTAAGTTTGTAAACTTTTATAACTTGTACTTCCCGCTGACCTATAATCCTAAAATTGGTATGAAAGCCTCCACGGGCGAGCCCAAGCTGCACTTAACCGGTTTTTAATTAATTTAAAACTCTCTACGTTCTCTATACACATTCGAAATGTAATAAAGATGTGAAAATGTATACATAGTAAAGTGTAAAGCTAAAAATAAAATAAAATATTTTTCATGTGAAATAATTTTATAATAATATATTTCTTCATTGTAAAAGTCTGAGGCTATTGTGGTGCATCGGCACAAGGGTGTGACTGTAACCCAACGGTTGTGGGTTCGATTCTCACTCGAGGAAGTGGAATATTTATTCACATTTATATATTCTTCGCTCTGGTGTCGAGCTCTGCTTACAGCGGAATACAGCGTGAAGTTGTTATGTAAAAGTAATATTAGAATTAATCTTTAAAATTAATTGAAATTGTAATCAGCGATTGACATTTAGTAATTCATCGATTATTCTACATATTAAACGAAGACTAAACTCGGAACTAGTATTACTAGTTCCGAGTCCTTGAGTAAACACATATAAATGAAAGTAAGAATAACATAAGTGTTAATATATTAATTATGTCGTCGTAGCGCAGAGGCACAAGAGTGCGACTGTAAGCACAATGGTAATGGGGTCGATTCCCACTCGGGGAAAGAAATATTTTGTATTTTCACTTCCTCATTCTAACGCAAAAGCTTACACTAAGCAAGGGGTGGCTTTGAGTACACATCATATACGGAATACATTACACTTGAAAAACAAATATAAGTTCTGATATTATTCCTGAGATGCAAGCAAACATCAAGGCAAGGTGGAGGAAATTAAAATATAAAATGTTCAATTCCCTCTAGTAAGAATCAAACCTATAACGGTCTCTTTTAGCTTAATGCTGTATATAGATGGGTAGGCATAGTCAACCCCTAGACTCTAGATTTTCACTTTGCACTCATTTTGAGAGACGTCATTTTTTTATACAATCGTCGAAAATCACATTACTAATTTGGTAAGGACCTTAAATTTTTTTATAACTTTTCGGTATAGCGATATCAACAAAAAAAATCATCTTCTATGAACATTTCAACTGTCTAATTATCACGGTTCATGATATACAGCCTGGATAGACGGACAGACATACATACATATGGATGGACAACCAAATATTAATAATAGGGTCCCATTTAACCCTTTGCGTATGGAACCTTAACAAGACACAAAGCTCAATCAAAACAATTTGTCACTGAAGCCTTAAATCTACTGAAAAAATCTTTCTCTTACAGAAAAAATCTTTATACAATATATTTATAATAATATAGGTCATGCTGTTAAATCGATACCCTAAAATTAGAATTTTAAAGTGTTTTAATGTTTCATTAGTGTGGTGGTGGTGGTGGTGGTGGTGGTGGTGGTGGTCTAATAATTAGTGGTAACATGGTAACGTGGAAGTTACTTTACAGCAATGCAGTGGAACGCAATATTCCGTGCGGTAGGTCGTTCAACCCTTTTATAGGTTCTAAATTTTGTTCATCGTCATATGATAAGCGTGTTGCGTTTTCATGAAACCGCCACTCGCTCCTCGTATGTAAATTATTTTTTTTTAATCTGTAGCTTTAGCGCTGCTCTCCATTTCTGGCCTAATTTTCAAAATTTTGACATAAAAGATGTATTTCTGCTGACCTCTATGGTTGGGGACTGACTGAACGTATATATATAGAGATAACAAGAGGGAATCTGGTAGACACCTATTCCCCATCTTTTGTAATTTTTTTGAGACATGTGTTATTAAATTGGCGTGTTTATTTGTTATTGATAACTTTACACTGCTGCCAAATTTCATACATACAACATATATTCTATAAGTTTTAGTTACGTGGCGAATTTCATACAAAATGCAGCAAATTTGATACATGAAGGCTCCTTTCCCATCTTTTGATGGTGTTGACTTAGTAGCTTGAATTTTTTTGTGCTTCAAGAAACCCCCACTTTGATACTCCTACGCATTTCAAGATCAATGGTCTTGATAGATGAATAGACGGACAATAAAGTGATCCTACAAGGTTTCCGCTTTTACCTTTTGAGGTACGATCTTTAAAAAAAAGTATTTCAATACCTCTAGAATTCTAAATAATTTACAAAAAAAAATAAATCTATTCTATCCCCTCGTTTCAAATTAAACCGCTACGCCTATGAACGTAACCCAACCGGAGCTTTCACTCTAAATTATTGCTACATATCGATCGTAGTTTTTTTTCTACCTGCTCGTAGAATTACCTACTTTGTGGCATTAGGTCAAATGTACGTCATCGACCATTGTTAGAAGACATTTGTACCTTCTAACTTCTACCTTTAATATGTATCGATGTATCGATTTGTATTGTAAGTTATGCAATTAACAAGCGAGCCAAAAATGGTCGAGCTTATGTAATGGCTATACTGAAAATAGTATACGTAATTACTTAACTTGGTGGTTTTGACTTCAATTTTCTTTTATATTTTTTTGATAATTGAATAATGTTTCTCATTTTCCACCGAAGTCTGGAGGTATTGTGTGTTGAGTGGAGGAACTCAACGCCTTTGAATGATATAATTGAATCTTGGCCATTGTGGCAGAGGGGCACAAGCATGTGATAGTAACGTGACTGCTGTGGGTTCTATCCCCACTCGAGTGAATGAATTAATATTTATTAATATTGACATTTCATCGCACTGCCACCCGACGAGGATTTAACACGCAATGCCGTAAATAATTCAGTGGAAAGTAGTGTATATTGGGTTCTCCGTGAGTATGAAAAGAAAATCATTTTAAAAAATAATAAATGAAAATATATAGGCTTTCTTGGTTTGATAGAAAATTTTGAGTTTTCAAAATAAGGAGTCTAAAAATAGGCGATATATAGAGTCTTAACACTAGTTTCTCCGCTTCTCCGCTAAGAAGAGAATATATGAGAAAATTCAAGGTAGCAACCCCTATAGGAGACAATAAAACCGAGTGGTTCGTCCCAATTTACACCAACAAAGCGTCAACGGCCTATTGTACCTGAAAATAGTAGACAATTATAATTAACATTTTTAACTCTCAGAGCTTTAAGCTTTTGGTAGTTTCAAGAGAAAAGAGGGTGAATTTTGAAAGTTAATTCTGTAAATTGAAACAAATTATAATTTAAATATAAGTATTTAATATATTGTTGGTTTATTTTTCATAAGAAAATATAATAATAAAAATATGTGCAACTTAACATATTATGTTAAAAAATAAATAAATATTATATTAAAGGTTTATTAGGGTCAATTGTGCGCGTGTGTAAATCAGCAAAGGATTTTCATCACTCCAAATGTAATGTCTCAAAAGTAAAGCAGAATTTAGTGACTGGAGTGTCTGTCGTCTTGACACTAAGCTCCCTCTGCCTACTTTTGCGGGATATTCTGCCTTATTATACATATGCAGGATACTGCGTGAAGTTAAAAATAGAAACATTAAATAGACTTAAAATCGGTAAAACTGTGTTGACTAGAAAACAATAAACTGAAGCTTTCAATACAACATCCATCATAGCGTATCTTCTATACATTCTATTGTCTTGTATTGACATGTCGCATAGCGGTGTGTTTCCATTGTTCACATTCAAGAAATATATATATATATATAAATTAGTTGTATGTTACTATATACTTTTAAATTAATATTATGAAATTGAAGAGTTTGTGTTTGTTCAAGGAGTACAAGCGTGGAAATGTGATAGTTTATGGGTTCGGCTTTTGGTTCTTGCTTTCGGAGGCTATTGTGGCACAGTGTGATAAAATCTGACTTTAAATGCGATACTTGTGGGTTCGATTCCCAATAAAGGAATGAATTATTTTCATTTGGGAATGATAGAAAGAACTCTACATCTTAAAGAAATAAGCGTAAAGAATAGTATAAAGTGTATTAACACTGGGTTGCAGCTTGAAATTAGTGTATTTTCGAGGTATATCGATTATACTTTATTTAGTTTTCGCTTTATTCACAATTCTTCTGACTGTGGACGGGGTCGTTGTGGGTTTGATTCCTTTTCACTGATCAACACGCTTTTATTAACAATTCAATATATACAAAACATCGTATCGAAGTATCAGGATAGCATACAACTCGATCTACATTTGGGAGAACGTCCTAATTTATATATGTGGTGTTAAATTTCGCCATCCAACTCGCAATATCTTGACTTTAGGAGAATGGAGTATCTTAACATTAGGTTACCTTTGGCATTACTATGGGAAACAGTGTGAACCTAAAAAAATCCATGTATAAAAGGAAATCTTGTAATACTATTTCAACTAACTTGCCTTATTTGCAATCTTTCGGGATTTGATTTTAATAATAAAATATTAGAACAACCGGGAGGCCGTCGTGGCGCAGTGGCACAAGGGTGCCGCCCGTAAACGCGACGGTTGTAGGTTCAATTCCTACTCAAAGAGGTGAAATATTTCTTTATGTTTATATTTCCATTTTTCTTCGCTCTGATGTCGAGACAAAGCGCGGCGTTTAGTTCTGCCACTCAACACGCAATGCCTCCAGAATTCGGCAGAAAGTGGGGAACGGAGTGTCTTAACTCCGAGGTTCCCTCTGCCTACCTAGGTGTGTGCGGGATACAGCGTGAAGCTGAAAAATAAAAAATACAACCAGGATCTTTCTCAGATTCTCAGAAAAGCAGAAAATGAAAATTAAATATCTCAAAAACTTATGTAATACCAACCCTCATACGTAACGTTGTGCCCATAACCAATCATCTCCCCCACCCCCCATTTTATATATCTCTAAATACTAACAATACGTAAATAGTATAAAAAATAGATAGAAAAAATATTATATAAGATTATTACCGTGTAATAGCTTCTACAGCTTGCATGTACAACCACTGGCTTACAGCCAAACAGCTTTTTGGCCTCAAAGTAAAAAACAAAACATTGATTTATTAAAAAATATAAAGAATAGTTCTTTGTGAAAATTTCGCTATATTTTCGTTACAAAGAGAAAAATATATATATTTCTTTGGCAACTAAAAAAATAACAAAACTAGTAACGATATGAATGTTGAAATATATATACATATTGTATATATAGAATAAATTGTTAAAAAAAAAAACTAAAAACGCGCCTTTCTACAAGAATGTAATATGTATATATTTTCTTCAATACAAATGCAAATAGAATGTACTCGAAAGGTTTACTAGTAACCTCTGAGGAGATCCAACACTCAGGTCCTGGCTGCATCATCACACCAGCTCGTTGATACCAATGTTGTATTATCGTCTAAGCAGAGTATAACTGTCAAGTTTTATGATACAGTTATTAAGAGTGAAAGATTCTTTTACTAAATCACTTCGTTACACATCAATTAAAAAGGAAAATATTATTTAGATATAGTGATAAATGAGGCCGTCGTGGCGACGCGGTACAAGCTTTTGATTGTAAACGCGACGGTTGGGGGTTATATTTATACTTGGGGCCATGAAATATTACATATTTTCACTACCTAGTCTTTACCAACAGTATTGATCCGTTCGTTACGCAAAGCTTCGACAATTTGGCAGAAAGTGGAGTACGTTAGTGCCTTAATTGAACTCCCAGGTTTCATCTGTCTGCCAGTTTTTATCAGGAATAGAGTGTGAAGTTAAAACATAATAATCATGATCTGACTGAAGATCTAACCCACCACCATCACGTTTAGAGTCACACCCATTCCCACTGTCCTACAAAAGCCTCCATTACCCCCTAAGATAGGCCCATTAAAGACTGCGTTGAAGGGTAAACTGCGTAGTTTTATAATATATAGCAATAAATAGTTGTATTACGTAGCATGCCGAAGTACCTAGAAAATATAAAACTCTTTGTTGGTGGAAATGTCAACCTTATGTAATTTAAAACCAGTCCGTTCCGCTTAAGGATTACCCGCTCAATTCTCTTTCTAGGTGGCATCCGGGTTTTAAGACTGGATGAGATACGAAAAAATCCCTATTTAAAAAAATATAGAAATAATAAATCAAATCTGCTTCACGCTGTATCCCTCACAGCAGTTTAGGCAGAGGGAAACTAGTTTCGATACTCCGTTCCCCATTTTCTGGCAAATTTTGAAGGCATTGCGTTTTGAGTGCCGGAATTCAACGCGGCACCCCCAGAGGGAAGGAGCGAAGGGTTGCCCCGCCACCAGAGCGAAGAAATGAAAATATAAATTTATTACTTTTCTCGAGTGGAGATCGAACCCACAACCAGTTGATTTTGTAGCACACTTTGTGCCACTACGCCATCGCTGGCCTCTAAAATAAAACAAATGTATACATAAAAGCTACGAAAATAGCCGAGTTACTAATTACTATACTGTCTATTATATTTATTGACAGAATTTCAATTAGGCAAGTCGATTTCGCTTCAGAATCCCTCTATACATAAGCAAATTTTTTTTATAAAAGTATGTGTATTGCATTGTAAATTAAATTTTTAGAATAATTCTCTTTCTTGTTTTAAATTTATGCGACAATAGTGGGTTCGATTCCCATTTGAGGGAATGATATAATATATGATTATATTCAATTCTTGCCTCTTGTAACAAGACCAAGAAAAATATTATATTTCGTCACTCAACACGCAATATACTAAAGTTGGGCGGAAACTGGAGTACATAGTGTCTTAGCACTAACTTCCCTTTGCCTATCCTGCTATATTAGAGATATAAGCGTAAAGCACCGAGGTGTCTAATCCAACGGAGCTTTAAAGAATCGTAGAATAAGTCAAGCCGCCATACAGTCGGGCACGACAAGGCTGTATCGACCGCGATAGGCGACGCGCGCATACAAAATTGCTAATATTTTTTATATAAAACTCAAAATAAATATAATTTTAATTTGAAATTTAAACAAGATATATTATATTTTCATTTAAAACTTACGTAATGATGAAATATTTATATATATAACCTATGTAATTGCAGCAAAAAATAAATTTTCATTGAATTATTTTTAATATTTCTAAAGAATAAATGTACAAATTATTATTAATTAACTTTATTTATATTTAAATTTGTATTTATATTAGTTTTCAGTATAAATACATATTTTGAATAGGCATTTCGTTCGACACGGCGCCCAGTAGCCACTCGGCCCCGGACACGCGTTGACGTCGCAGAGACGCTACAGAAAAACTATTTATACGTTTAAAAACAATGGTTTAGTGCTAAAATAGAGGTGTAGTGTCAATAACGTTTTCTTTGTGCTCGATTATCCTGGAGAAGGCTGGTTCTTATTTTTAAATACCATTTCATAAAAATATATTGTAAATTACAATGATTTTTCGAAACAATTTTCATTTTTATCGGTATTTTTGATATTACTGCATTATGTCGACATGCGTGATCTTTGAAACGTTAATGGATCCTTTTAAGGACAAAAGGATCTATAATAGATCAATTTGATTGATAAATGTATATACTTTGTTTGGAATATTTCTATAACGATAGTATGTTTTCTGATATTTTTTTTCATTAAGGACATACAAGGATATATGACTTGTGACGTCAATTGGACGTAGTTGATTTAGGTTATGTAATATATAAAAAAATACAAAGTAGTAAATTCTAATTAATATAAAGTTTACATACAGAAATCTTCATCATAATATACATATATATGTACATGTATGTATTTATTTGTGTGTATATATATATATATATATATTACTTATACTATACACTCGTCCTCCTTCTCTACATGTCGATTATCAAGGACGCGTGTAGGTTCAATAACATGTTCCACTAATTCCATAAATTAAATTAGTGGAATAATAAAGCTTAAGCTTTATTATAATTTTAGTTTCATACTAATAAACTTTCATTAAGCTTTTTTCACATTAAATAGATAATCTGCCACTTAAAACGGAATGACTTTAGAATTCTGTGGAAAATAGGGAACGGAGAGTCTTAACACTAGATTACCTCTGCCTATCCTGCTGTGTGCGGGATACAACGTGAAGCTTCATATGAATAGATAATGTATACGTTTTAAAATCTACTTCCAGCCTATGATATTGGATCGATGAAATTCAAAAGTAATAGAAATCATTGTTTATATAGAAAATAAAATATTTTTTATTATTATCCTGCATTCAAATAAATATATATACAATTTTGTTATTACTTTACAAAATCGTCAGTTATAATAGTAAAAAATAGTATTCTAAAGTTATGTAACTATAGACACTGTAGTAGCGCCGACACGTCATACTCTATACGTTTGCGTTTCAAAAGCTTATTTTTATTTTTTGTATTAAAATGTTTAGTATTAAACTTTATTTTGAGGATTGAAAGCGTGTCCACGTATATTTATTCATAGATATACATATAAATAAGGTTTAAAATGTCAGTTTTCAGTTACGTAAAACAATATAGTAAGAAATGAAATAATGTTAGTGTTAGTTTCTATATATATATATATATATGCTCTTTGCCCTCATGCTCTTAGCATTTCCGTAGAAATTTAGCGATATCCTCGCTTTTAGATAATCCTTTCTCTCTCTCTCTCTTTTCATATACTCGATTCACATGCCAAATTTCAACTTCTTCTAAGTCCAGAAGTGTCGTTTGTGCTTTATCTATCAGTCAGCAGAGGAAGAGTTTTATATTACATAGATAGGAACGAAGCGTAGCATGACGCATTACTTTAATATATATTATTGTCATCATTTTAATCTTCTCACTCTGGTAATAAGACGAAATGTCTCGAAAATTAACCAGAAAGTGGAATGGAAGTCGTCGTAACACTATGTTCCCTCTGCGTATGCGTTCCGTATACGCAAAGGGAACCTAGTGCATACGGAATATATATATATATATATACACAACTAAAAAGAAAAATATTTGTAGGATTTATTAATTGATGAGTTTCGAGAGCTATAAGGGGGTGATCCATCCCTTGATACCTTAAGTGTTGTTCAACTACCTAAAATATTGACAGTAAAATATTATTATACTTTCTCGCGAATTGTATGGTGAAAGATAAAACTTACACCTGTAAAGTTTATTTTAATTTATTATATGCTTATAATAAACTTTTATTATAAGTCCTCGTGCTCAGTGGTTAAAGCGCTCTGAGGGTTTCCAAGTTGTGCTGGTTCAAATTACACTACGTTCAAATTTTAATACGTTTTTATAGAAAATGAAAAAAAAAATATTTTTAAAAATACAAAAGATAGAAGATAAACAAAATTGGTTTCACACAATACTTTTATGAAAAAATATGCAAAAAAATTAAAATAAAATATTTAACAATTCAAACTTTTTCATTGACAATGGATCTTACCTCATGAATGAAGCTCTGTTATTGTATTAATTTTATAGAACGCTTATGAAACACTATCGTTTGTAATCTCAACAAATAATATAATTTATATAAAAGACGATACGATTTTTTATAATTTTTTTTATAATTTATTTATTAAATTAGTTCTCATATCATACTAGTCATCGCCTGAAACGTTGTCTGTTTAAATTTATAAGTTTTCTTGGAGTATTAGTCCTCCAAATCTACCTCTACCGTGACCGAGGTTAACCTCACCTGCCTATGGTGTACTCTTCTGGTAACCAGACTCACTACCTCCCTACAATATAAAGATATGGAGCATATTATAAATTATCGACTGCTCAGTTACCTTGAAGAGTAACAGCTTGTCAGCTGTCGCCAAAGAAACCAACCCGCCAATCTCATGCCTATGCAAAGGCTACTTGACTGTATTTAAGATAGCTACTTAGTCTAAGGCTTTTGGCATAGGGCACTTCTTTCACCACCTCACCACAAGCTTCCACCTTATATACTTCCGGGGAAGTTTGGGCTCGAAAAAGAGATAAACTCCATTTAAGTATGGAATGCACAAAATTACCCAGCAGCCTGGATTATCTTTAAAATCATGTCTGTATTGAACCAACGCACATCACCGAAAGCAGCATTACCATTACCACTTGGGTTCTGACCTGGGTCTGGGATCAATCCAACTGTGCGGGATTCTGGATCATCTTCTATCACAATAGTTCTCATAAAACTACTTGGGCTTTCAAGGTGTAGAAATACAAATTCTTTAAAAGCCGGCAACGCATGGGTTCTTTGGTGCTGTCAATATTCGTTGGCACCGGTTATCACTTTCATCGGGTGGTTTTAATATATGTGTATAAAAAAAAATAAACGTTGGAAAATTCCCCAATCGCAATTCGAACCCCCAACTATCGCGTTTACAGTCTATCCCGTATCGTCACTGATCCCTCAGCTTTACTTAATTTCCTAACATAGTAGACATCTCTTACAATAAATCGTGATCTACTTTTTATTCTTCATTTGTAAAAACCAGACTCTATGCTTAGAATATACTACAAACGTACAATAATATATACTAGTACCTACATATGTCACTTCCACAATTAAAGCAAATGTAACGTACTCGTACCTCAGTTAATGAAAAGCCACCAACCACACTTCTCTTAAAAAAAAAACCTATGGAGCTTACAAAAAAAAAATCAACTTGTATACGAGTATAGTTAGAAAAATCTAAGCTTAGTTTTATTTTAGTTTGATCTTTCGTAATATTTATTTTACATTAACTGTAAAATAAAGAAAAACGGCGCAATATATGAAAGTTTGGAATAATAGCCAACAAATCTTGTGATGTAACTCTTTAATACATATTTTATAAAAAATTAAGGTTTCTGTTCCTGGCTTTGGTTAGTTTCCCGCATGCTATTTTTTTTGTCTGCACTAATTTTCTATTTTATCTTATATAGTTTGACATATAAAAAGTTTACATGTATCTACTACATCCGGAGCCACAATCTACAAAGAAGTTTACTTCAAGCTTTTAAACTTACGAGAGAAAATGCATTTTGAAAAAAAAACCTAACTGAGCTTTGCCTCGCTACCAAAGCGAGGAAATCAAAATATATAATATTTAACTCTCCCGAATAGGAACTGAACCCATAACCGTCGCGTTTATAGTCACACGCTTGTGACTCTGCGCCACGACGGCCTCAATGTTCATCTTATATATGACGTTACCTATATATGCAAATTTTTACACTAGGTTCCCTTTATGTATTTTTATGCGATAACCTGTGAAGTCTCAAAAAATTATATATCTTAATAGCATTTAAGTAAAAAATAATAAATGGTTTTCCTGTAAATATAAAGTGATGTTAAAAACATGAATATTCGCTTGTTTTAGAAAATATTTTCATTTTTGTATGAACAGTCGGGGGCTAAAATTACACTAGGCCATACGTTCAACTCAACTTTCATTCTACATTTATTCATGTTATTATATTTTTTTGTTTAGTTTAACACTATATCCTCCATATTACAGTTTAGGCAGCGGTAACCTGGGAACCTTAAGACACTGTTCCCGTTAAACCACTTCCGTTCCCCGCTTTCAGCCCAATTCTAGTGGCATTTAGTGTTAAGGGGCGGAACTTAACGCCGCGTCCTGGTTCGTTACGAAGGGGAAGAAATTAAAATATTAAATACTAAGACTAGCCTCTACATTTTTTCATATATTGTGAATATATATGTATGTTTACAGTTAGATAATCCCCTTAGTTTCCAAGCATATTCTGAGCGATTCACATAGCATCAGATGCCAGTGTTCTGAAATACACGGCTATATCTAGACCTAGAGAATCGATAGCCTGAATATCTTAGCTAGACGGTCCGGCGACGTTGAAAATGTGGGTTAGTTTGTTTTCGTTTTATTACAATAGGTATTAGATTTTACCTGATCCTAACCCCGTGATCAAAGCAAAAGAATGAAAAAAAAGATAATTGAAAGAAATCTATTTTTGAAGCACTCGTGGCATAATGCACGAGAGTGCAATTTTAAATGTTTTTTTTGGGTTACAATCCCGTTCGGGGAAAGAAATATTTATTATTTTCTGAACCTCGCTCTGGTAACGAGAAAAACTGCGGCGTTGAGTTTCGTCCCTAAACATGAACGCCACGAGAATTGTGTAAAAAGTAGGTAACGGAAGTAACGGAGTGTCTCAACACTGGGTTTCTACTGGGTCTGCCTACTCTACTACGTCTTGGATAGCTAACTGAACCTAAAAATATATATATCGATTTTAAAAAATAATAGAAACTTATAATGTAACCTACTATTTCTTACTGCGTGAATGATATCAATCTTTTTACAGAGTCACCGTGTAATCCAGTTGAAAGCTTTGCAAATTCTAAAATGTATTTTGTTAATATTTATTTGATACATTACATTGGTTTAAAAAATATAAATAAGCAATAAAACACCCGCTTCACGTTGTATCCCGCACACAGCAGGCAGTACAAGCAGACGAATCCTAGTGCTTACAAACTCCATTCCCCATTTTTGCCTTAATTCTGGAGGAATTGCGTGTTGGGTGGCAGAACTCAACGCTGCATTTTGCGTGTCACCAAAGCGAAGAATTGAACCCACAACCTGCCCGCTTACAGTCGTACTTTGCGCCTCTGCACCACGACTGGCCTCACATTGTTTTACATATATTGAATTCTCGTGTTGCGAGGAATGCATAAAAATGATTTAGTCCTAAGGGTCCAATGTCGTATCTAAAAGATTTTTCCAGCACAACAGGGATGGTTAAGGGAACCTAACGTTAAGTCACTCCGTTAATCTCCTTCTGCCAAATTTTTGAGACATTGGGTCTTGAATGTTGGAACTCAATGCCATGCTTTGTCTACCCAAACGAACTTAATTTATTATAATTAAAACATAGAAATGGCGGCGTTGAGTTCCGCCACTCAACACACTATATATATCTCAAAAATTTAACACTATGTTCCTTCTGTTTGCCCTTCTATTAAAGCGGAAAAGAGTGAAATAATTAAATGTTAATTTTTAATATAAGCCTTTCCTCGATTGAAATCGAACCCACAACTAAACCACGCTGGTGTTAATATTAAACTACCGTTCCATAAAGCTTACGAACTTTTATAATTAATTTTAAAAAGCGTGCCATCATACTCATTATCACCATGCATAATTACGAAACTCTTTCAATCATTCTTGTGGCTTACTCTGAAAATGGAGCTTCATGAAAGCTCTAGGCATCCTTAAAGCAATATATCTCTACGGCTCTCACAGTATCCCACGTATAGCAAGTTAGGTAGACGGAACAGAATGTCTTAACATTAAGACACTCTGTTTTTCACCAGCCACGCGTCTCGATGGCTTCATATAGTTGTGCAATATATTAGACTAGTTTTAACCACTGGCTTCGGCTGCTTGTTCAAATGGAAGAAACTATATATAATTGTATATTATATATGACTGTAGTACCATTGGGTTTCATCAAAACTATTAAATAAATGCAATTGAAAAATATATAATATTATATTGCGTTCCTTGATAAAAAAAAAGCGCAGCGCTGAGTTCCGCCACTCAACATACATTGCTTCAAAAATTTGGTGGAAAGTGGAGACCAAAGAGTTTTAACACTTAAATCCCTCTGTCTATCTTGCTATATGCGTAATATAGAGTGAAGCTCATAATAAAACAATAACTAGAAATAAATATTTTCGAAATAGCTTCAAGTAATGCGTTATGTTTATCAAGCTTACAAGATAATAAAATTCTTCACAGAGATATACTAATAAATTTTAAGCTAAATTGCAGTCATATAGGCTTTACAGAAGCCATCGCGTCCAGGCGAGACTCAGGGGAATGAATTAATTTAATGTCTTCGCTCTGGCAACAAGATAGGACACGGTATTCCATCAAGACCTAATGTCTCGAAAGTTGGACGTTGCGTGAAGCATGGATAGCCTCATTTACCTATGGACTCCCTCAGGGTTCCCTATGTACACTTGTAATATACAGTGTGAAACTATAAAAAACTCATATTAAAGGGGAAAAAATTGTAAACCGATCCAGAATCGTGATACTTCATCATAAATTATAGTCTTCCGTGCAATTAAACGGGATAATTGAATAGACTGGCCGGCGGCTCATAATTTTATTTCAAACAAGATTTCTCCTTTACCAAGAAGTACGATTGAATTAAACGTAAACGTACTGAGTGAACGTACTTTTAAGGAAATAAACCTCTGAGGTATTTTTGAAAAAAAAAATATTTCCATTCTGGTAATAAATTCAAATCCCGGCAAATAGAAGGAATATATTTTCAGAGATATAATAATTAACATGAATTTTACTTTACATATAATCGATACTTTGTTTTCGATGGTCAATTGAGGGACCAGTAATACGCCTTTCCACATTCATTCCGTATGATCCACCACTACTGAACATACTTCGTAAATATACCACTTCATTCACTTGTTCCAATATGTACAATGATCTTGAATTAAGTCCTTTCTTAATTTTTTTCAAACTTTATCTTACTGGCATTCAGGCTTCGACCGTGACTCTGCAAGTAGCATTCTGACATTGCATCATCTGAGGACAGCAGACAATTTACATTCAGGTCACTTTATTTCACCCCTTGGAGGCAGCTATAGGGTATACGACCAATTCAATGTATATCTTAGAAATATCTAATATAAGATTTTGTACTGAAAAAATCATGTAGCCTTACTAAATTAGAGTAATTAATAGAATTTGTACCTTTTTCGCCTACATTATTTTTAAGTATGATGAAATACGAGTGGCACCCTTAACCACTGCGCAACGACGGCCTCGAATACAAAAACGTTATTTAGATTTATTTAATACTTATTTTAACTTATACTTTAATACTTATATTTTAATACAATATTTTAACATACAACTTTGAATTAGTCAATCTAATACCTGTCATAAAGAAGAACCAGCCTTCATAAATCAATATTACAAATGAAAATGTAAATAATCGGCGGCGTTAAACGCAAACCTGGTAATCTTGGAAACAGTGAAGTGCAAGAGACTGAGGCAACTTGAAATGACACAGCCGAGCTGAAACAAGCGCTATGGTCGCTAATAGCGAGTCCACGCCAACATGGCCGACGAGGAAAAGCTGCCGATACCCCCAACATTTCTCGAAAAAGTACTATTTTACACAACAGCCTCTTTCGTTCTCCTCGCGATCTTTAGCCTCTTTGCCTTCCTATTTTTAGTCCCATTCGTAATAGAGCCTGCATTCACTACTATATTTATGCAATTCGATCCTGTGCCAGCGTTATGTGTGACCGCCCAAGTGAAGCATTTAGTGGGCGCCAGCAATTGCACCTGGGCCTCCTGTAGGGAAGGCTGCACTAAAGACTTATATGAATGCACTCAGATACGAGTTAATTACAAGCTAGGATACGCGCCGAACATAACGGCGACCGATTATGAGAATTTAATAAGAGCTGAACGGTCGTTAAGAACAGATTATAGTTACGATAGTTACGAATCACCGCTAGAACCACCAGATACAGACATGGAGGATCAAGAATTACAGGAAGCAATACCGACAGGCTTGCAAGGAAATGACTCCGAATGGTACTTCACGGGGGCTAGGCTGTTCCCCAACGTGAAGGGGTGTGGTTATCCGCCCATACTTAATTGTACTATATTCTATGGCAAGTATAAGCCACTAGGTACCAATTACTCATGCTACTACAGCCGGGTGGACCCTGGCCTAGTTATCACCGAGTTGGATATGTGGCAAAACACCTTGAATTTGGTGTACGCTATGGCTATACCGATACCGTCTTTCATCATATCGGTGATATACTTGACATTTGCATATTTTAAAATTTACAATACTGAAGATGAGTCGGAGCAGGCTCCATTGCAAAGCGATGCCGAGGCTATGGCAACGGGTGATGATGGGAAACCCACTACGCCTGGATCAGATACATTTAGGGAAGATCTTGCATGTTTTGGACATCAATTGAAGATGCAATTGGCTAATGAAAAGCCGAAAGAGGGCTTTGAGTCTAATAGCCCACCAATCTCGAATTCTGCTTCCTTATCTGGGTAAGATATCCATTTTTTTTCTTATTGATTTCTAATGAGTGGTATGCTAGTGTATGTAGATTATAGTCGATATTGTAATGTGATTGAAGTTTTAGATTTTCTTACAAAATTTTAAAGAATATGGTCAAAATTGA
Organism: Heliconius aoede; assembly: GCA_037355905.1. Classification (NCBI taxonomy): domain Eukaryota; kingdom Metazoa; phylum Arthropoda; class Insecta; order Lepidoptera; family Nymphalidae; genus Heliconius; species Heliconius aoede. The sequence continues at coordinate 508,374 of JBAIZZ010000130.1, forward strand.
CTGTTTGAAAAAAAATTTAATAAAGTAAATAATACAGATTAAAACAATCTAATTAAAATAACTATAGAATGTAGATATTCTAAAATATCAGATTGTTTCCTTAGTATTAGATAATTGCATGTTTGATTGTATGCATTAACTGTATTAAAAGCTTCACTTAAATTCGTATTAAAAAATCAATACATTAATATTTGTCAATTTGAATTTGATTTAAAGAAAAATGGATGTTTTATTTTAATAAACTAAAATTGCAACTTGACAGGACCAAGTCGTCTTTCGTGAACGCCTAAAGAAACGCACACAGAGGTACGTGAGCTTTGAAAGCTCTATCATTTGGAAAAGCACAATTATATAAACTATAATCTATAAATAATATATATAACACCTATCTAATTAAAAATGAAACAAAAAATAAACTGTTCATGGAAATGGAAAAATATTTAGAAACATATCATAATTTATTGGGGCTATCATGGGCAGCAAAAGATTTTTTTCTGTGCCGTGGCGTTAGGTTGGGCCACTCAACTTTCAAAATATTTTTCTTTCCTTAGAGCGCGATTAAAACTTATAAGTTTTCAGAGGTAAATAAATTATACTTATAAGTTTTCAGTTTCGAGCATGTTTTTCTTTGCTTGTTTGCTCATTTAGTTAATTTTTAGACAACTCGTCCTTAGATTTTTGACCGACAGAACGTGTCGTGTCGTCATGTCGTCATTTTTATAATACAACGGTTGCACAGATTCAGATGGACAAAGTTAGCCATTAAATTGGCTTAATAGTCTCTCTATAGCTCTGACAAAATATACGAGATGAAAGTGACTATAAAAAATAGTTTACACATAACATATATAAATGAAAAAATATTTTATGTTTGTTATCTTTACTATAAATATTATTTATTTGCATGCAACGCTATAAAAAGTGTATTAGAATTGGTTTTTTTTTACTTACTTATTGTTGTTTTTTTTTTTGCTTCGCACTGTTTTTCGTATATAGCAGAAAAGGCAGAAGGAATCTAGTGATAGGATGTTAAGTTCACTACGGACAGACATTGAATCAACCACTAACAAAAAATTGAACCCACAACTGTCGTGTTTACAATTAGAAGCTGTAAATCGTCTTTTTTACTGCTTCAAATGTATATTTAAGAGAAAAAAATGAAATATTAATAGAAAGCTCTTAAAATGAATAAAAATGTTGATATATTACGTATATTAAACGAAAAAAATAACACCTAAATAAGAGAAAAAAGAGCTTTAGAAAATAAGTGTCTACATTTAGCTATAGCAGTTAAAAAATTATTTTCCAGATGACAGGGCTCCTGAAGAGGCGTTGGTTACAAAGTACACACTATGAGATGAAATGAACATTTTTGAATAATCTCGAGCCAATCGCAGGCTTCGCTTCGACCACAGGACAGGCTGCGAAAGAAGCTAATTTTTTAAAAGCGTTGTGAATAATGACGTTACAAGGTGTTTTCGTGACAACATAATATACGAATAGATATTGTATAATAATTGTTTTCGACATTTCTAAGCTCTAAGATATTAAAGTTCGCCTGTTGAAAGTTTCGCCTCTTCGGTTTAAGTTACTCTTTTTACCTTGTTTATAAGATTTTGCAGATATTTATATGTAACCACATATTGTGTAATATATGTAATATTTCCTATAAAATAATAAAAAATTCTAAATGAAATTCGTCCACTCTTATTGATATAATTGTTGCGTTAGTGGAGAAAAGTCTCACTTTTATATTAAATTACCGTTTGGAATTGCTCAAAAATATATATACAGACATAGATCGATACGCGGTGTTGTCACGAAAATCTCAAAGTCAATAGTATTTAGTTATAAAGAAAGAAATTTTACCTTCTAGTTATATGAAAATAAATATTTAGCCCTTTCATGCTGATTGTGTCAAACGCACGCGTCGTGCTAAGTCGACGGTGCCAAGCTATAATATCGTGAATGTATGGAACACAACCTTTAAGTCAAATAAACTGAGAAATTCATTCTTGGAACTACAAATGGAAAATACCTGTAAAACAGTACTTGTTTTTCGGAATTTTTCGAAAATTAGCAATTACGATTTTATTGTTTGGCGGCGTCAATATGGCTAAATATTATAAATAGTATGTATTAAAATAAATGAAATCGAGACATAATTTACCTAGGAAACGAATAATATTGTACATGTTTAGACATTTGTAGACCCATCGAATAAGTAATAGACACACGTCACTGCAAATAAGCGTTAGCGGATTATTTTAAAGCATAAAAGAATATGAAAAAAAATACTAGATAAGACCAAAAAAAAATATAACACCGTTAAAATATGAAATTAAATAACAAATTAGCTAGTTTATTGAAAATTATTTTGCAATCCAAACATAATATAATATGTATATAATAAATTGTTAAGATTTATACAGAACATGTACCTACATATTAAATAGAGTAATATTACATAATATGGTAAATGTGTTACGATCCATCAATTATGTCGTCCCTGCCGTACTATATAGAATATTGATTCTTCCGTCCCGCGCCTCAGATTTTAAAAATTCATCGGTAAATGTCCACAGAGCTACCTTTACAGTGACCGAAATATGAAAAAAAAAATCTTTTCCATGGAAAA